>JAHQZX020003319.1:0-147299 GCA_019804575.2 Pseudotulostoma volvatum | reverse complement strand
CTATTTAATTGGTGGGGTAGTGAGGGGCATCGCCAAGAATTTTAGCCGTGTCTCATGACTTCTGGTATCCGACTGTAGAATGTTGTAGGAATGTATTAGGATATACCTTCAAGATTCTTTGAGGACTTTTACATACCTGAAAAGCTGCGCCTTGTGATAAGCGGCTGTTTGCCGTCTGGAACAACCTCTGACATTGTATCGTACAACGTTTATCGCTTCCCTAGTGTACATGGAGGATGACTGTCTCATCTAGATATTGACCTTTCGGCGGCACGTCTTGATCTGGGATAACTAACAGATCTGTTATTTGGCCGTATGCTAAAGTACGTATATGGCTGACCTAGCGCGCCGCCACGGGTTTCACGCCCCTGAGGTATCATAGAGGAACTGATGGCTGGGTTCCAAGATCATCATACTTTTTGATTCGTTTTACTTCAGGCCCGGAAAACGGATCGCTTTCGGTATGACGCTCGCTTGTTTAACTCCTTTGTTGGCTGAATCTTCGAATTCTTTCCCGCCGTAAGAGGCCTCTATAAGCTTCTAGTAGACAGTTTCTGCGAAACATCGCTTGCCACGGATGCATACACAAACAAGACAGTCCCTCCCTTTTCCTGGACTATCTGCCTACCAACGAGATGCGGGAAGCCAACACGATTACCAGCTCCTACTAGCTAGCGAGGCACTGACCCTGGAGACACATTCCCAGACCGCCCCCTTCCCTCCTCGCCAATATTTGTTTCCGGTAACAGCTCGGCTCACGAACTCTCCTTGTCATAGTATAAGAATCCAGAATGAGTACGACCCCAGTGAGAACCGGTCTTCCATCCCTGGAACATATTATTTACCATGGGGGGCAAGCCTATGGGCGAAAGGCTGGATACAGACAATAAACTTGAATAATAATAATAATAACTATGTGACTGCTGCGTGCATCATGGGCGCTTCACACGTCCAATAGGGTTCTCAAAATTCTTCAACATTCTGGGGACAACTGTAATGAGGCATGATTTATATGCGCATACTATTTTTACCCTAGACTTGGTCATTCTGCCTTTTCCTACATCAATTTTCCAGACCTTTCTCCGATAAAAGTCGCGATCTCCCAGTTGTTTCGATAATCTAGAATGAAATGACGACAATGTTTTGAGATACACCGATTAGGCCTTAAGATCTGAAGCAGTCGGGTTGAGGTTCAGACAAAATCCGCCCGTTGCCGACCAGAAGTCGTCTGTCAATACGTGGCCCCAGTCATAGTCATCGGAGCAGAACCAAATGTGGGGACTTGAATAATGTAGCCTCTTGCGACCGAAGAAGAAATATTGTGGGAGAAGGACCTCCGAATGAATTGAAAGAGAGCTCGAGCAATGATACAATGACCTCTAATATATGCATCTTGTGTAAATAGGAACTTAATAATATATTTACTTTACAAATTCGCGATCGGTTTGGTGGGGAAGATAAACTAGGCCTCATCTAAGATCTGTGATATATGTATGATAACCCGAGGCCGGCAAAAGCTTAAATGCATTAGTTTGTACAGTATTAACCCATGGCTCATTAGAGGGAAGGAAGCACGGTGACCAGTTGATCTTGTCCTTTGCTTAGCATCCGATGCATTGGCTGCATACAGGTCCTTACTTTGGCGGGTAGTGTCACCAGGACAGGGCCTTAGAAACGTTTCGAAATTCCCCTTGCTGGAAGATGAAAGTATTTCTCTGTGGCACCTCTGTGGAAAGAAAGCAAGGCAGACATGTATGGATCCAAGTTTTAACACGAGTCCCTCGTATTCCACTAGGTAAAAAATCCCGATTACATCCTGTCATACAATGTCAAAGCTACTACTGTAGTATCACTCGCATTCCGTTCACCTTGGGAAAGGAATATTATCATCCAGTAGGAATGTGCATCCTACCGACTACCTATCGGACTAGTACGATACATTCCAGTCAGTTGGATCATAGGTTGCACCTAACTACCTAGAGGCGAGTTATCATGCTAAAATTAGTAGTACTAGTATTCTTCAATTCTAGATTCATACAATGTATTATAGTAGTAACTCGACATGCTTGCTGTACAGGAGTTGACTTAAATTTGGGTGGCTTGGCTGTCGTATTCTTCTTCGTTTCCTGGGGATCGAATCGGCTATAAAACATGTTACTTTATATTTGCTTCCAAGGTGGGCCAACCGATCGGAGTACACAATTTATTATTATTATTTGCTTCCAAAGCCGTAGGTACACAGCCGGGTTGGTATTTATTGGGACACTACCTAACTATGGTAGCACCCGTAAGAACTTTTTAGTATTTGCCAGTTTATCAGTATTACTATATCTTCCACATTATCGTCCTTTCTAGTTATACGTTCGAGAGTCCTGAAAGCGACTTCAACAAGACATGGAAGTCTGTATGACGCCTGACTCGGTTACTTACTTAGTATGTATGATATACTAGTAATATAATGATAGGAGCTGGCAAGCTGTCTTGATGATAATAAACTGGTGTATTTCTCTTATCTTCTTTCTCGATACGTACTAGAGTTGTGTTATCATATTATTATCGGGCTGAGGTCCGTCTTAAGTAAGGCTGTAGCTGCGGCGGTGGCTGGAGAATCCGCAAGGTCTCGCATACTCTATATATATACCTGTAGTAATGCTATAAATAGTTCAGGGATCTCACCATTCGGCAACTTGACCCAACCGTACCGTCCGTTGGAAATTAGTCAAACCAACCGGCTCGTTGGTTTGACTCTAGGGATTTCCCTGGTTGGAGAAGTCTTCATTTATCTAGGTATAATAATTAGTTATATGGTAGGTACTCAACTAGATGTCATAGAAAGCAGATAGATATGTTGTTACTACATACCATCCATACATCCTTTAGGTCTGGCTAGTCCTAGCGATAGTCGATTCATCTTGATTCATCTCTGGGGAAGTGGTTGGGCTGTGACGGGGTGAAGGCATCTGTTTGTGGCGTCCGCCCCATGTATCGGTG
The DNA here is from genome assembly GCA_019804575.2 of Pseudotulostoma volvatum. Classification (NCBI taxonomy): domain Eukaryota; kingdom Fungi; phylum Ascomycota; class Eurotiomycetes; order Eurotiales; family Elaphomycetaceae; genus Pseudotulostoma; species Pseudotulostoma volvatum. The sequence continues at coordinate 144,308 of JAHQZX020003319.1, read as the reverse complement.
ATACGATGCATACTTACCTACTGCTTACCTACTAGGACTAGTAACTCCATGTGATGGGATGACTCTATTTTCTTTTAGTTGATCATGAGAGGATCACCTTGTCGACAGCCGCAAGTTCCCGCTAGAATAAGACGTGGGAAAACAAAAAGGAAAAAACAACAGCTTGCAACTGGATCTTATCTCTGTGCCTTCCCGCTCTCTCATCAGCCTCCCTCGGTTTTTTTTTCTCAATATAATAATTATTGACCCGGATCGAAAGAACTGGACCCGACAACTCCGGGTTGGCAACATCGACCGACCTTCATCGATTATTTATTTGCCCCCGTTCCACCGCCAGCCAACGTCATCCCTAATAAGTACTTTTCCCTCCACAAGAAAGGAAGCTGTTACCTATCACCACCACCACCACCATAGTTTATTTACTACATAACTCAAGGCAGAATACTGTCATCCTTTCGCTTTAATCCATCCATCTTCAGCACTTCATCTGTCATTCGATTAATCTCACTCGTCGTCGCTCCGAGCTGGTGACACCTGCAAGTCCCACCAACTGGAGTAGCACGGAGGGAAAACAAGATGATTTACCTAACGAATCTCTTCCTGGTGATCTGTTTTATAGCGACCGTGTTTGCCGCAACAGGACCAGATAATACTGGAAGACAGGACCGCAGCGCTTTCCGAGAACTTCTGGCAAACATCGATGAGAATGCTATCCACGTCGTCCTCCACTCCTTGTCAGACAAATTTCGCCATGGTATTTTCCCGACAGACACCAATGCCCTTGAAGCGATTCACAATGTAGATGCCCCTCTAGCGACACGCTTGTTGCAATTGGCCAAGAGGCAAGGCCCCGAGGGAAATAGTTCAACAGTATCGACCGTTGTTTCTACCTCAACTGCAAGTCAGTCTCAGTCTTCGACAACCACAGTCCCTGCGTCAAGCTCTTCGTCCACGACTTCTGAGCTTTCCAGTGCCTCATCTGCCAGCTCAGCATCAACCTCCGCTCTCACATCAACTGCAACGGCGTCCTCGACTTCTACCGCATCCGCAACTTCGGCCACTTCGACCGCTTCAACCGCTTCAGCCACTTCAACTACCTCAGTGTCGTCGACATTCACAACTTCAGCGTCCTCTTCTTCAAGCACGTCGACTGCAGCGACGATTACTGCCTCCGTCAACACAACTCCTTTCACATCCACGTATGAGTCCACCACCACTCTCCCGAACGGGAGCCTCAGCACGTTCACCGCCGTTACCGTTGTCCATCCAACCCAAGAGGGGGGGGGGCAGGGAACCGGCGCGGGTGCTACAACTACCGTAACGCCGGGTCTGCAATCGGGCGCCTCCTCAGCGCGAGGTTTGGGGACAGAACTGCTCGCCGTCCTCGGCGGTGCTATTGCTGTGGCGATGGCTCTGTGAAGGCTGTTCTAAACACGTTACTTTCTCTCTAGTGTTCCGGGTTCAGGGTACAATTCATGCATTAAATGGCGTTCTCTTGCATACCCCGTATTAATTATTATTTAATTAGCGTTGTCTCTCTTTTCCTTTTTTTTTTGGGTTGGAGAGGAACCAAATTACACAGATCCTTCCCTTCCTGATACATAATGACCGTTATGCTACCCCTCCTTACATGAGTCTCACTGGGTTTCTGCCCATCACAAATTCCTAGTTGCTGCTACACGTAGGACACTAAATGGCTCTAAAAGTGTGTACAAGGAAATAAAATCGGTTCAGTTACCCTTTCGCAGCCTCTTAGCTGATAGTTTATGTTCTTAAAGATAGAGTTATCAATCGCATAATTTAGTTATGTCACTGAAATCACATGAAGTGGCATTTGTTGCATCTATTGTAGTCACAGCAAAATTTATAATCGACCCATATCCCTGTCATAAGCCCCAAGTTGCTCCTAGTCAATTACGTGCATATATCCAAATAGTACGACTGATGATCGACCAGTGATAATCTACATATGTAAGGCCAACTGGAATCGCCCTTTCGTGGACTCTTCGGATAGCGGTTTACCGAAGGGTGCTTCCCGGTCCTCGCCATCGTTCCTCCTCTGTCCAGTATCGGACGAGACTTTCCCATCCAACGAGATCGCCAATTGTCAATAACGCGCCAACGTCCAAGTTCAGCGGGGACTCAGGGCGCGGGTCTGTGAGCAATTGATGAATTGCAGACATAGTCGTCGAGATGGTCCACATAGGGCTCCAGTGCTCGCGTGTGAGCAGGGTGAGGCAGATCTCACCCGTCTCGAAGTCGATATTGGGATGGGAGATGCGCGTGGTGAACCGGATGGACGGCGGGGCAAGGGGGTAGTTAGGAGGGATCGTTATCTGGAGATGCCAAAGCCCCCCTGGGTGTCGGAAAGAAGGATAAAAATCGAACAAACGGTTAGTGTTATATGATCCTAATAGGATTGAAACAAGCTTTAAAGGCAGAAAGAAGAAGGAGGTCAGATGCAACTGAAGGCGCATCCGGTTATCAAATTTGAACCAGCTTACCTTCATACGGAGTCCCTTTAACGCCCTTCAGAACTGCCTCCCAATGGAGTAGATCATTGTCATTGGCGGGCCCCAGATGTAGCAATGCCCCATTTGGGTCGTTCGTGTAGTCCTTCAGCTCTCTGAGAAGGCGCTGGACCGTCGATGGAGGGGGGTCCGACGTGGATGATGCCATCAAAAACTATGAGTTGGTACCAGTCTTTTATCGAGGAGTCCGTCAGCTACGGCAGTAAAGTTAAAATCATAAACTATATTCGATAGAATAAATACACACTTCCGAGATATCCTAGAATATAGAGGGCAGGGAATGTTCATTGATCGAGTCCTTCTAGTGTTACATACACATTTCATATCTTATCTTTTTTAATTAGTATCATCCCATGCCTTTGATATCTAGTTAAACGTAGTCGCAGGTGACCGGATCACCCGCCAAGGATTGAACTACTAGCCCAGATCCCAAAGATCCTTGGAACAATTTCTAGCCCGAGATGAGCTTAAAGAAACTTTATGACAAAATAATGCATGTGTCCTAGGTCACTAGTCCAAAACGAGTATATAACTTATTATTGTGTAGTTGATCATGCTCTACTATATGATAGGGCTTTCTTCCGTTACGTGTACTTATAAAAATTTTGCTAGACAAGCTTGAGATGAGACCATCCAACTAGGGTCCAGCTCAGAAACACCATTGTACATACATATAATAGTTGACCATGCGCACATCACGAATCTCCCGGGAGACAACAAAAGTAATGAAGACTTGTTCACCAACACGACGCTCAGCACGCACTTCACAGTCACTCCGAAACTTCAAGCTCCCAGGGGTTACCCACACCCCCAATGTCTCGACAAAGATTGTTCCCATCCTGAGCGATGACGATTCACCCCTCTCTTCTCCTGACACAGACATCGAAGACCTTTTGGAACCCCCTGCCAAGAGACGGAAGGATGATTTGAAGAACCATATCAATTCTAAGACCAACCCTCGTCTAGTATCTACTATGAAAGAGGAGTCTCATCAAAACAAAACAAGCAGTTCAAAAATCCGTCGACAACCCGCTCGAAAGATCAAAGGGGCAGATGGCTTTGTGAAAGTGCAGCCACCGTCAAACTGGGAGACAGTGTATAAACTAGTGAAGGAAATGAGAGAAAGCAACCCAACTGCACCTGTTGACACAATGGGCTGTGCAGAGCTACATTGGCGGGCATCGTCTCCACGAGACAGAAGGTTCCAAACTTTGATTGCACTAATGCTGTCGTCACAGACTAAAGACACAGTGACGGCTGAAGCCATGCAACGTTTGCACACACAGCTTGGCACATGCACAACCGATCTTGCTACATCAACTGAGGCCAAGGCAGAACCCGAAGAGGAGAAGGGTCAGGATAGCACCCTGAACCTAGAGAACATGCTTGCGTTCCCCCCCATGCATCTGAATGAGCTCATCCGAACCGTCGGGTTCCACAATAATAAGACAAAATATATCAAAGATGCTGCCATAATTCTACGTGATAAATATGAATCAGACATACCCTCAACCGCAGAGGAGCTGATGAAGCTTCCCGGAGTCGGTCCAAAGATGGCATACCTTTGTATGAGTGCAGCCTGGGGAAAACATGAAGGGATTGGTGTCGATGTCCATGTACATCGTATCACAAACCTGTGGGGTTGGCACAACACTAAGACACCGGAAGAAACGCGCAAAGCTCTCCAGTCATGGCTTCCTAAAGACAAATGGCATGAGATCAACAAGCTTCTCGTGGGATTAGGGCAAACCGTCTGCGTACCTGTACGCAGAAGATGTGGGGAGTGCGTTCTAGCAAATACGGGTTTATGCAAAGGCGAAGTCGGAGGGAAGAGACAAGAGAAAGCTCCCCTACGAAGTGATATTGCCGAGGACAACACATGCCCGAGCCAAACAAAAGTGAAGGCTGAAGCCTTGTAATCCCCCATCTCTCGTAGTTTACCTTCTACTATGGAAAACCCCAGGGAGATGAATCACCTCTTACCTTCACTGCTACTTTCAATGTCAATTTCAATTCTTTCATTCCAGGTGTTTTAACATTCCCTCATCAACACTCTACTTCTGCTTCTTTTTTCCCCGCCACCCTTAGAGATACTAATTGACTATCTGCTATCTTGATGCTCTTCTCCTACACGAAAATTCGTGGATCTTTTACAATAAACATGGCCTGCCATTTCTCCCGGCTACCGCAGACCTTTTGAAGTTGGTTCTGTTTCGTATTGTATGTTTCTGCAACGTCCAGTCAGGGATATTGAATGAATCAAATCTCACTATTCCCCTTGCAGCTGTGTTCTTAGCTACGGTAAACCGCAAGGCTCCTTGATCGTTAAAACGCATTTCTCCCCCTTTAATTAAGATGAGAAGTGACCCTGTGTCCTCAATGGAGGGGTTCAACTTTGGGATCGATGACATTGGCTTTCTGAGTTTCTTTGAGGAACAGATAGATACGACGCCCGAGCCTCCCGAGAAGATCCCAATCACATTTATGCATCTCCCGAAAGCCGTGAGAATGCAAGTCTATGAGTATTCCAACTTGCTCCGGTCTTGTCCGATCAATCCCCCCTTGGAAAGCGCACGGATCAAGCAGGATGATGGCCTTTGTGTCCAGGGCAATATATCAAGCCATATACAATTGAGGACAATTAGTGCACAATGGCACACTTGCGACCACCCTGCAATTCCTGTAAACATTTTTCGAGTTTCTCGGGCAGTCTTCGAGGATTCCGTAACCGCCTTCTACCAGAGAAATCATTTCACGCTCTCGCTGAGGAACTCTGACGACCTTTACAAGTTCAAGGAGACGATGAAGCCGTATTCGCGCCTCTTATGCTCTCTCCATATTGATCTCCGAACTTACGACAACCGTATTCTCAAACTCACCCCCTCAGCTTCCAGCCCTCATCAATACATTTTCAATCTGTGGGAGAAGTTCTGCAATTTCACCTTTCACTTCCTTCCCGAACTCAAGACGTTCAGTCTTCATTCCCGGGTAAAAGATGCCGAAGGAGTGCAAAAAGTGCTCGAAGCAATGCAATCATTCCCCACGCTATCTAGATGTGCTTTTTTTTTCGAGCCTATGATCGACGGAGCTGTCTGGGAGATGGTCAGGAATGCAGCCCGAGCAGCTACGGCTAATTCAGTAGTCCAGTCTTCGTTTCGTTTTCTTGATCTTCCCAAGGAAATCCAGTTATTGATTCTTGAAGAGCTGATCATTCCCCGATGGGACCCTCTAGTACCTCACCGCAGTTATAGCATGGGTCAGTTCATGCTGCAGCATCGCCGCACCACGAATGCTATCCAGTTTGTCTGCTGCGGTACATGCTCTCAGACTCCGCGTCTCTGCTTTTGCACGTTCCAACAAAGGGCTTTCTCTACACACTGCTCTTGCCTCGCGTCGCCTCTCCCTTATTTCCTGATTAACCGGGAGGTATATCAAGATGTGCGGAGAATCTTTTACTCGAAGAACCGCTTTACTTGTATCGCCCATGACCCCATTGTAACGATGCACACTCTGAATCCAATTCCCCACGATTCGTTGATGATGATCCGGCACCTCACTTTTGCATTCCCAGAGCACGTTCGGGCGACCATTCGGATGGAGTTCAAAGATCCCGAGGTGCTGCAGGCATGTTGGGCGATACTGGTCCGTTTCATTAAGGATAACTTTTACTTGTCTCGCTTGTCGATCAATTTCGTGGATATCGGGTACGCATTGAGTCCCCAGCGTGGGCGTACATCGAAATATTGGAAGAGTTTTCTCCAGCGTACGTTCGACACTTTCAGGGCTCTACACGGCGTTCATCGGTTCCAAGCATATCTAGACTGCGGTCGTCAATTTGAAATCGTGGCGGAACAATGCGTTATGGGACCGCAATATAAATCGCCACCTATAAAACTTCTTCCCTTTGTGGGTGAACAATGCCAAGTCCCACACCGCAACCAATTAACAACTGCCCTTTGAGGACGTATGTCATTACCTGCAGGATGGAGTCTCTACATCCCAAATATTCACCCGCGCTATGAACTCTACCTCGTAGCAATAATGCCCATCTTTCCAATTAATGATGGCTATATTTGCTTGCCCATTCAGGCACTCAATTCGACTGGCTTTTCTTGTTCGCAATTCGGTTTCTGTAGATACGTTTAGCAGAAAACTCCTCTTCATTTTATCGAAAATTTTTTTCCTTTTTTTTTTGTTTATGTAGGTACATTTTCGGGTAGAGATTCCACCTTTTAACTACTATCTTATAACAACATGACTTAAGTATCGAGATTGAGAGGCACTACACTTAAGTAAAGCAATAAATTTAATCACCTCCCCTCTAGCTTTCCATATTCCCCAAATGGCGATTGTTTGTCCTACTGCTCGTACGCATGTGTGTGTCCAATTTACAATCACTTTCCAGTCAATTCATAGTAGTAGGAGTACATTGTCCAGTTATAATTGTATCAAATAGTTTAATTTGACGTTACTACAGAATGAAAAGCTGAGAGGGGCCTACAATTAACCAAGCTGCCAGGCAAACTGTACAGCACGCACTATTCCCAAGCCTATCGATGACCACTCAAGGAATGGGGTTGGAGACTTTGTCATTTCTATCTGATGAGAAGGATTGCTGGTATTGGGGGTGATGTCGGCGACCACCCAGCTCCAGCGCGTAAACCACCCACCAGGCTCAATATGTGCACTAGAGGCTTCATTGTTAACTTGCATCAGGTTTGATCTGATTTCAAAAATTTTTTTTTTCCGGTGTATCGCAATCGCGGTAAAATCACCTACTACTATGCTCTTTATGACGGGAGAAAGATCCAAGGGAACCAACCCATGGCCTACATGATCCCAAGTTATATAGGTTCAATTTTGTTGCCAACAGGCTCATCAACTGGAAATAAACCTTCAATGGATAACGCTACAATGTTCATTAATTACTGGCCTTGGTTGATCCTGCCGTCCATGATCTTTTGGGGTCAAGGATAAAATATCTAAAATCCAGAGAACTAGTTTATGTTATCACTACCAGAGTTTACGAATCGATTAGAAACCCAGTTTTGATGCTAAAATATTTACCCGACTATATCTTTCAACAGACTCCAGTTGATTAGTATCTTGCAATCCCAACAACCTCTTTAAGACCAGTAATAAGATTTGACTGATGTCCTGTGACATACTGGGCAGGTAAGGCTAATGTGATCGAAAACACGTCGAAAGAGAAAGAAGTGGCCGACAGGATCTTCATCTTGGGTAAGAACTTGACATATCTAAATGGTAATAAACAATTGTAAGATATAGCTAGCAGATGATGATTGAGTAATGGGGTAGAATCGATGAAAATATGGAGTAGCGTCTTATGAGAACACTGAAGAAAAGAAGGCTTTAAGTTCCGGTATACCTATCATTCGGTGAAATAAACTGCTGAATAAGTCAAGATTACTCCATGCCTGTAACGACAGATGTGCTTAATTTCCAGAATTTGTTATTAATATAATAATATAATAATGAAGGGCTGTTCCACTCTGCGTCAGTATCGGCGCAGTATCAGCAAGTTCCGCTGAACTAAAGGGCGTTCTAGGAAACCACACAGGCGTGTCTGCGTGAAGACCTAGTCAAATCGCAAATCCTCCTCATGTACTGTACAGTACGGAGTAGATAGAGATCACACGACAGAGCTGGAGTTAAGACTGAACTTTTCAAGAGTTGAATTCTAGCTATGGGGAGGAAAAGGAAAGGAGAGAGGTTCGCTCGATCCGGGTGTGTTGATATAAGGAGGTTATGCGGGTGGGGAAGAATGGCAAGAATATCAGAGGAACATTATTTTAACCGCTGATAGAAAACACAAACATAGGCTTACATATATCCAGAGTTTACAAGTGCTCCGGACTATCCGTAGTGTAAGGTAATAATGGCAGAAAAATTCACTGCATGTCTACCGGTCAAACCAAATCCTTGCGCTCACGATTTCACCATTGTGAAAGTCGGCAAGAATCCCCCCGGAACCGTAGTCTCTGATTTTGGGTCTCTTAGGCTTTGTTGGACTACGGTCCGGAGTTTGATTGGCAGTTATTTTGGATCCAGCTGCGGAGCAGCGCTGCCACTGCCTGCAAACCAACACCAGCTGTACACTAGACGGTATGTTGATCATCTCCAGCTGGCTCTTGGTCCTTCGGAGGCTACAGTACCTGCTGGAACCAACTGGGCCAAGAAGACCCCTCACTGTCCTTGACTGGTACTATGCCCATTGCGTCTTTATAGCCACGTCTGCACTGCTCTGTCAATAAGGGCAATGCTCCTACCTCTTCTCAACCCGTCGCGATTTGTATCTTGGATAGAGTGAAATCCCCGCGGCCTAGGCCGATACCTTGTCAGTTGAGCTGGTGGTATTTGTCGAGCTTCTCCCACCCAAGGCGGGCGCTGTTTGGAAGATATCGGTCCTTGGATAGGTCTCAGTGCCTCGTGTAGCTTTCGGAAAAACTCACGGAAGCCTGAGAAGAGTACCGGTCTACCAGGGTCTTGATGTCTTTCAGCAAGGATTCAATGGTAGGAGGACTTCCCATAAAGCGTTATTCTATCTCTATATAATACGCTTTGGGTCAGTAAGTGTGTTATAGAGCCAAAGTATCATACTCACCATCTATTGTAAAGGCTTCAAGCCCCTTGGTGGCCATTTTAAAAGGCTTTAATTAAAATGACGGGGTACTCTGTCAAGATAGACCAATCACCTGTGGCGAGGTAGAATAGCTGTCGCAGATTGCCGGCCTTTGATTGATGGTTCTTTGGTAAAGACCGAGTACTATTGCGAGTGATTTTCACAGTATAATTGTTGTATTCTTTGGTCATGATTGCCATAAAAGTATCTATGGTTCTGTGTAGCAAAATAGCACGCCCGATTATATGATTATAAGTAGGGTTCCAGCATGTCTCTTGGATTTCCACAAGTTCACAGGCCTTGTCTTCCTCCAGTATTTGAGGTTATTCGAGGTTCTTTAGCTAACGTTATAGTACTAGTAGGCCTTATTACCGCCTGTGTATTTTTGGTATTTAAACCACGGGTTGGTGTCCGTGCGCACTGTATTTTATTTATCATTACCACATTAGACATTAGATTGTCTCCAAGTTTAATACTGGAATCAAGACAGCTTCACATCAGCATCATTTCTTGTAATTAGGTAATCCAGCCCGGCAACCTAGCTACGCGCGCAATTTCCCCGGTTTAGATAGAGCATGAAGTTGTACACTACCATGGCACATCTTGCGGGACGCCGCATCTTATAATAAGAAGCTGATAATAATATTCTCCTGCAAGGCAAGCTTTCCCTCCTTGTTTTGTCAACCTTCTCCTCTTCCCGATCTCCAAATAATAGGTCTCGAATATTGATGCCATGCCTTCGATTGACTCTCTCCCCACCGAGCTATTGGAGCCCATCCTTGATTCTCTGGTCCCGGACAAGTGGAACAACGGTTGCGGTGTGCCTTCATTCCTTAAGATAAGGCTTGTTTGCAGTAAGTTGTGCCTTCCTTATTCTAGTAATGACAAACGTCCTTGTTGACTGTTGTAACCTCTCCAGGGCGGTTCGATGAAATTATCTCTCCTCAAGCCCTCCAAAAGTTAGACCACAGTCATGCCTTTTTGTTGCGTAGATCTACCGTCAAGTGGCTTCTAGTGACTAAAGTTAAAGTTGATGATCGCCGCGGTACTTGTTCGGGGGTCACCTTGGAAATCATGTTTTCAGTACTTTCAATCATGTCTTGGAAAATTCTCAATTCCGAGCCTACTCTGAAGGGTGAATACTTGAATACCGCGTGCGATCTGGTGATTTCAAACCGGGGGCTAGAGTGGGCATATAAACAGCTAAAGAGCTCTTCGGGTAGCTCGCCGGGTGTATCTCCTCCCAAAACTGAATATTCCGGTAATAAGGGTAAGGACTTATTTTGCCGCCAGGAATTGATATCTTATTTAATTTCCTCTGATAGCCTCCATGTGGCGGCGTACTACGGAGACAGGTCGATTGTAGAAACGTTGTTGACGAGTGGTGCCGACGCGAACCGTTGGAATGAATACTTTGGGTCTGCCTTGTATGCTGCTGCCTACAGCGGCCATACAGATATCGCGCGCCTCTTGATCGATCGGGGAGCCAACCCACAAAAAGGAGGATACCTCGGGACGCCGTTAAAGGCAGCCGCACACCAAAAACATATTGGCACAACCCTACTTCTCTTAGAGGAAGTTACCGACATAAATGCTAATGCCATGTGCCTACTTTGGGCCTCTGAAGAAGGACATGAGGAGGCTGTGCGGTTGCTCTTGGCGCGAAAAGATATTAACGTCAATATCGGGGATCTTGCCGGACAGACTCCGCTCATGCTTGCGACTAAGAACAATCACGGTGGAGTAGCAAAATTGCTTTTAGGTCGGGATGATGTCCAACCGAACGTCCGCTGCAGTTCTATGAATCCCGACATAGTGCGGCTTCTCCTTGCCCCCTTGAAAGGTTTCGACTTAAATCGACGGAAAAATGACGGCCAGACACCACTAACAGCTGCAGTCTTGGGGGGATATGAAGAGATCGTACGGTTGTTGATCACCCGGAGCGATCTACAGCCTAATTTCAAGGATGGCAAATATTGCCCTTTGTGGTGTGCAGCGTCCAAGGGCTATGAGAAGATCGTAGAGCTTCTCCTGGAACGATACGATGTCAAGCCAGACGATCACGGTCTCCGCGGCAAGCCGTTACTTTGGTGGGCAGCACATAAGGGACACGAGGCGGTGGTGCGCCTGCTCTTGGAACGAAGTGACGTGGATCCAAATCACAGAAGCTATATCGATGGTTCTACACCGCTGACTTCGGCGATAGAGGCTAGCCATGTTGACGTGGCGCGACTGCTTTTGGCACGCAAAGATGTTGATCCTAATGCTAGGGTAAGATTCCGTTTATACGCAGAGCACATGGGACAAATATTATATAGGCGTGATATGTTTGGCCAGGAGGAACTCGCCCCACTACATATTGCTGCGTACTATGGTGAAACAGCAATCGCACGACTCCTCTTAGAGAGAGCCGATATTGATCCCAACATAAAGACCGGGCGTGGCCGAACGCCTTTGCGGGAAGCCGCACGCATGGGCCACGATTCAGTGGTGCAGCTCCTCTTATCGCGCAGTGATATTGACCCCAATGTCGCCGGGGACGACGAACAAACACCGCTGCATATGGCAGCTATTCGAGGATGGGAGGCGGTGATACGGCTATTTTTGGCTCGAGAAGACGTCAATCTAAATATGAATGGAATTGAAGGTACACCACTGTTCCAGGCAGCCCGCTTCCGGAATAACGGTGTATTACGGCTCCTGCTAGAGCGAGAGGGTGTGGATCCGAACATTCAGACCGAGAAATACGAAGTGAAGCAGGTGTTGACATTGTGTAAACGTGTAGATCCAGGCCAAAATACATGTACACTTGAGTACAAGCACAAAACTGGCTGGGGTGGTAGAGAAACTCCTCTCTGTTTGGCGTCGCGGGTAGGCGAGAAGGCTGTTGTGACGCTGCTTCTGTCGCAGCACCATGTGGACCCTAATATCCCAGACATCAATGAGCGATCACCATTATGGTGGGCTGCCCACGAGGGACATACCGAGATTGTGCAGCTATTGCTGGACCGCTGTGGGACGGACCCTAATCTCCAAGACAAAGATGGCTGGACACCATTGCTCATCGCCACGTTTAAGAACGAGGACGTGGTAGTGGAGCAGCTGCTGAGGCACCCCGACACGAACCCCAACCTCGCCGACAATGATGGCTTCACGCCGTTACATGCCGCTACCCTCGACGGACTCGAAGAAACCATGATTAAGAACCATTTACTGCAGCATCCCCGTATCGATCGTACCATAAAATACCCGATCCCTGCCGGCTGTGACTGAAAATATAGTCTCATCACCTCGAATGTCCCGGTTGAAGTTGACTAGTAACGCTTCGCTCAATGGTCACCTACTTATATTTCCATCCTTTCCTCTCTCTCTCTCCCTTTCATTTCTTATCATGGCTTATCAGAATCCTCGGGTGTACACAATACGAGCGAGATAAAGGGATTTACTCATTTAATTTCTATCATAGAAGATACTACCATGTCACAAGGTTTGGCAGAGATTGTATAGTTCTACTTCTTGGGTGAACCTTAGATGGTACCTCCGTACAATTCTGAAATTTATGAAATTTGAGTCTTTCTATTTTTCAAGCTACAGGCTTTTATTCTATACACATATTGTAACCATCCTTTTTTTTTTTGGTTTTGGGAGCCACTTAAGCTGAAACGGTGTAATAAAAAAGATACCTCCCACCCATCCTCGAGATCAACAACCCCTTGCCTTGTAGGCTAGAGCTCAGTATGTGCCGTGTTAGGGTAGTTTATGCCGTAACAATGGAACATTTCTGTCAAGCTGCTTCCGGTGAGACTCGGGAACTTCTTATCGAGTTTACGTGTCAAGACTATTTTCTTCTTCTCAAACTCCTTTGGTAGGACAGTTTCTTTATCTAATGCATTGTCCAGTTCGTCTGTTATCGGTTCGTTTCTTTTTCGACGTCTCAAGTCTAGCCTTCTCTTGCAAATCTTGCATCTTTTCGGCTTGGATTTTTGATAGATGATATGGACTAGTTCTAGTTTCTTGATAGTTGTTGTATCTTGGTATGACTTGGCCCTATCATAACAAAAAATAACCCCCCCTCACATATACAGTATAAATATTACACCAAAATCTATTTTTCATTCCATTTCTATAGAATATCGTCTAATTAAGCTGATTTACTTGGGCATTTTCCTCACGCATTTGGTAGCGGAACGCTGTATTCACTTACAAGATACAACGTACGAATATACGGAGCCCCAGCTACGCTACGACACACGCTAGATGATTGCTAGATGGAGGATCTGCGGGAATTCTTTTTGCCTTTTTTCTTCAGTGACAATTTGATTATCAGCTTGACCATTTCTTGACTTGTCAACTTGTTCATTTTCTTGACCGCCGATTAATGTACCTATCGACCTTATTAGTGTGTGCGACCCGGAGCCCACTACTCCGCGAAGCCACACACCGTCACGGCTGCCAGAAGTAAAGGAAGCTGTCCAGGACGGTATTGGGAAGGGCAGAAAAGTTGTGCTATTAGGGGATTTCAGCCTACGCCATCCACGATGGGGTGGCCTCCACTGCGCTGCTGACGACCTTGCTGAGGAGCTGCTCGCGGAGACAGAGAGGCAGGGGCTCACGCTAGCCCTGCCACAAAGGGTCTATAACGTGGAGAAGAGGCGGGAGAGCATCCACAATAGATCTCGTATTTGTGAGCATGGGATTAGCCCAACGGATAGTAAAATATCAGCCGCATGAAGAATGGGCCCAAACGGTAAACCACATCCCCATCCTGCTTAGGATAGAGACCGGGTTCTCCAGGTGAGTGTTAGGGCCCGGTGGGCGTTAATGAAGATGGATGCCTCAAAGTTTCGGCAGGCGGTCTGGCTCAAACTTAGAGGAAGGGAAAAGCTATCCCTAGAGGTAGGAGAGAGTGCTGTGTTGCTCAGCTGAGAGATTATAGACGACGCGGTCGGCCAAGCGCAAACGGCCATCCTTGGGGCTCTTCAGGAGCACTGCCATGAACCAGGCCTAACCAGCATGTTCGGGGCGCATGGTCTAGGTGAATCCAAGCAAGATGGCCTGGACCGTAAAGAAAACGGTGCTCAATAACTTCGGGCGTCGGTAAACCGCCTCCAGATAGGCCTTTTCACCGCCGCTCCAAGGGGTCATGCATCCAAACTTGAGCCAGGTACACAGGCCAGCTGCTGCTGTGATGGACAAGCCAAGTACCTAGAGCATCGGAGCTGCAACCACGCCGCCAACGCTGCCCGTGATCGAAAACGGGGTGGAGAAGATCCCGGTTCCTATGATGTGTCCCACTCTGGGGATCAACGAGGATGGCCATCAGTTCTCCTGCAAAATGGAGCTGTCGGGGGATTTCGCCAAGGACTGAAACGAATATGAGAAACAATGTTGAGAACATCCCTAGATGCTGGCCTAGTCCTCCTTTGGTATATTCATCGAAGGCCAGCTCCCCGACAAGGACCTGGAAAAGATGGTGGGTGACAAGCTTTCAGCCGCCGTGATGGAAGAACAATTGAGTTAGGGTTTGTTGATGACACAACCTTGGAAGCCGACAGCGGCCGGGAACGGCCGAGAACTACCGTTAGCTAGAGACTGCCTTCAACCCTTAGAATCATAAAGAAGAAGCTCGGCTATATACAACAAAAGGAGACAGACACTGATGGCGGTGGCTGCGTGCGTGCATGGCTATCTAAGCCAGTAAGAATACATATCTTAATACGGAAGTGTGGGGATAACGAGGGGACAGTCTACCCCATCTGCGGGTACCTCTAGGGGTCGTTACAATAGCTGAGCCTTGCAGACCAATCCCGAAAATTGGACATAAGAAGTCATGTCTTTATAGTTAGCCGTACTTGAGGGATTTGTTGCCGCAAAGACAAATTTCCACATGGTTTGAAATAGTGGCGAAATAGTCACTGATCCAATGATCCGGTAGTAGAAGTGCTTTTCTGAGTCGGTCTCTTTCACCCCTTACTCCAGGTATAAAGATGTCATTCCTTCACTGAATCTCCGTTGAGCTGAGGGATAAAACTGAAAGATGGATCGGTTTCTTTAATAAGTCCTTCTCTGATGTGTGGGTAGCCTTTGCTGTCAAGTATGCCCTACTCCGGTGCTCTGGCAGATTGATGTTGACGCATGTCTATGCGATGACCTCAAAGAGGCAACGCAAAAAGTGCCGAGCTGGGCCAGCGGAACAATCTCCGATCGGGGGCGAAGAGTCATATCTTCATACTAGGGGAAACAGAAGTAACTCTTATTCAGTCATCAAAGTCTTCAAGCATCTTATAAAGTTTAGAGCAAACCTATTGGCCGTTTTCTCAACATAAGAAAGTGCATAAGCCACAGGAGTCACGTCGAAGAGAATATGTTATCCACATAAATAAAATAGATAACCGCCCGCAAGGCTGTTAATGCAGGACACTATAGCCAAGTACATAACCGGTATTGAAAGGTTGATAACAATGTACAAAGAGAGGAAAGAGATCCCCATGCATTAGCCTGAGGTAGAGAGCCAGTGTCTTGTCATAATGTAGGATTGTATATCGCGTAGCAAGTTTAAATCCTATGTTGGTAAACTGCCATGAATCTCAAATACAATGCATAGATAACGTAAAACGTGAAGTCAACGGTGGCATCTAGAATGTCTAGGCCAAATCTGGGTATTATCACTAGACGGCTCACAATCAAGTCATCACTAAAGTTGTCACTCTTGAAGGTAAACTGCACTTTAGTTGTCGTTGATATATTTTCCTCTTTCGCTTAGAAATGCTGCTCGGTAATCTTTCAATTCTCAATAGTTTTTCGGTGAAGGTCGTACATCTCCTTGTTATGTTGGAAGGATGCAGCTTCAACTGCCATCAACAAGGATCTTTACACAAGTAAAGAAGCTGAGAAAGAAGAGGGAAGAAAGAACACACGCCGTAGGATGAAGCATGCAGCAGGGTGCTAAAGCTTAACTTTTAAGCCAAGCAAAAGAAATGGGACGGTAGCCGTCGAAAACTGGTTGCTAAATATAAGTTAAAGCATTTTGAGATGCTAAAGGTTGAGGAATCCCATAGTTAAAGTTATTGTTTTAACCGACGATATAATCACTCGCCAGTATATCGAATGAAGAGTCCAGGAGGTCTGGAATTGGATTATTTGTGTGGATCACAAAGGCTGACTCTATTATCTTCACCCCTTCAGACCTGACGGACGGTCAAGGAAGCAAAGAAAATTAGACTTAACACACAAGGCGATAAAAAGCCTCAAGAGCCTTGTAAGATGTAAAGCGTTCAAAGAAGGCACTGTCTATCAGGTAGGCTTGATTAGTGACGTGGGAAGTGACCGAAATTGAGGTAGTCTTGTGAATAAGCTCGGTGTCACTTCAAGTCTTTGAGAAGTTATTTCAACATCCAGGAAAGAGCTTCTGTAAGCTCTTTAAGTTGCCTGCAAGTACCGAGGCGCTCGGTTATAAGGTAGTCGCTATGAAAGAAGTAAGTTCCGGCTTGTCAAAATCAAGGCTGCTTGCTTGCAAGAGAACTTAATCTGTAAGGGTTCCATCTTGGCTTTGTTCTCATATTCACGTTATGCTGATCTTCAAAGACAAAAACATAAAATGAATAACATAATTGTAAGGTCCCTTGGTCTAGAAGTCTTGCTGCATAAAAGGTCTTGGAAGATGCTGAGTAACTTGAAGAACTATAACAATCGATGAGGATAAAGCCAGCCAGTGCCTTCCTCGATTCTAGTAAAACATAATAGGGGCAGCACTTCATGCCTACTCCTAAAATATAGGAAGATGATAAGTCAAGAGACGGTAATGGTCCAAGGGCAAACACAAGTTTAGCGACGCTTCCACAACTTGAAGGCGAGTGGAGTAGGTTTCATGCATTGAGCATTGCCAACGGTTGGCAAAGTAGCTCAAGTCATCCATTGGGCCTTTTAGCGTTGTGGTGTAGTGGTAAAGTCAGTACCCGCTACTCACATCTAGGCATAAGGGAAGTTCCCTTGCTGTTGCGCTGAGCAAATTTTTCCGCTTGTTGAAGACAAATTATCTATCGCAAGAGAAGCGGGGTCCACACGGTTAGCTTATTTGTAGAGAATGCCTTTGGAGTAGCGACCGATAGTAAGAAGTTGCCTTAAGTATGGCGTTGAAAGAAAAACCAAACTTTGAAATCTGTCTTGTCCTTTACAAGTGTGCACAGTGATGTTCCAACATCCATAAGATCGATCGTAGGGATCAAAAACGAAAGGTTGCGGTAAGTCCAGGATCAAGCCGTAAACTGCCAACGCTACCGCTTTATTGATTCTTATCGACGGCATGGTGTGCGAACCGTAGGCTAGTATACAGAGACAGACGTCAAGTTGACGTCGATAAAGCTCATATCTGGTCGACAAGGTTGGCAACTCTGCATCGCTATCCAGTAATGTTCATGTCACAAGGTGCGCTTTATGCTCGGTGACTTGGTTCGCCTTCTCTTGTAAAAGCCATAGATAAGCAGGTGTTTGAGCCGCCAGTATGCCGTAAAACCAAGCAGTCAAAGGCCATTGTGAGAACGCTTGCTGAAAAGGTGCAGGTTTCTTCTTGGCCGAAAACGAGGCTGTTTGTCTAGAAAGAAAGCCTTAAGGGATGATTGCTATGCAAAGACGTTCGCTCCGCCGACTCCGCCACTTTCTCCGAGCAGTAAGCCTGCATATGTTGTCCAAACTAACTCAGCTAGGTATAAGGTCTCGAACTGGGTGCTCGGGTCTTCGGTTGGTACTCGTAGGCTCATTCGTAGCCAATGCAGAGGTTTGGTAGTGGGTAGGCTCGATAGGCGACAGTCTGTCTGCTACCTATAACATCTTGGAGCCTATGTCTTTTAAGAGAGAAGAGACCAAGAACAGGTATACTTAGCTTGTGCTTTTGGATTGCAATTGACTCTCTACACTGCACTGGTAGACTCCAAATCGCTGCGGACTGCATGGGTAGACAGGGATAGATCGGGAGACCTTGCAGTTCTATGACAGGAAATATAAAACTGGGACCAGAGAGACAATAAAGCACAATGAAATTCTGGGCTCCGATCAAAACACGAGCTGGGCTCATGACTGTTGAACAGTATATTGAATACTGTAAAAAGTCTGTATTGTTCTAATGATGAAAAGAATCTAAGACTGGGGATCTCTTATAGCGTGCCCCAGTCATACTTGCTTGACACATCGACAAGCAGGACCTCCAATCCCATTACCTTCTTCCTGCCGCCTCCATGGTGTATATAATAGTCTTTAAGCCTCTAGATCTTAGCATGAGAGATCAATAAATAAAACGACCATCTTCAAATAAACTGGATCCGAATCGGGCGTAAAATAGACTTAATAATGATTAATGTACCTAACATCATTCAAACCTGTTGTCTTGTCGAGTAACGTACATTGTCACGGAACCATACCTCTCAAGGATAGCTAGCCCTTAACTGTGAAAAGGCGCATTCAATAAGGATAGAGATATCGAGTCTTCTTGAGCTATCCAAATGATAAATCTAGTAAAATGATAGAGGCTCAGGAATGGTAGTATATTGAAACGGATGGAAAGCATCGACCATATGCATGGAAACTATAAAGTCGCAGACAGGACGGATAGGAGAAGGAAATCGAATTGAAAACAAACCGTAGAATCAATTAAAAACATGCATTCTTGAAGCCAAAGGGATTGAATCACAGGAAGCACTAGACTTAAGTTGGTTTAGCCGTATGTCGTGAGAAACTAGAGCGTACTTTTCCTATCAAATTCGGATATTTAACAATCTCCGATCCCAACCCGGGAGAGTTCGGTTAATTCCGTTATCAGTCCCCTAGTCGTAGCTAGAACAGCAATAATTCCTGCCTAACACGCCACATGCCTTCAAGTTGTTCAGCCAAATTGCACTTCAATATATCAGTAATGTGTACAACCCTGGCCCTCAAGTACTGGAGCAGAGATATGAATCTAGAAGTGGCCGGACCACTGAAGTTCAAGACGCTCGGAGTGGATAGCTGAGGCCAGATCAAAGGAGTCTTTCTTTCACCATGCTTACAATATAATATTCTATTGATAGAGCACCTAATTTGAACCAAGAGCCTTTTTCCTCTTTAGTTCATATTAGATTTGGCTGTCGCATTTAATGACTTGTAAGTTTGCTTGCAAATATAAAATTCAATTTCCTTCCTTAACATGGGGACGCCACCGGCCTACCTAGTAGAACTGTACTGTTGATACAAAGCCTTGCTGACTAGTCTGACAGCTATTGCATTCCTAGATTATCTAGTTCTCTAGGCTTATTTATTAGTTCTGAAGATGCCACTTGCATGACGTCCTATCTTTATTGCATTCCTGCCGGTCTCTCTTCTCTTCTTTCCCACACCATTCCACCTTTAGGTCTCCCCTGCCAATCTCCCCTCCCCTTACAAAAATGGCGATGATGGCCACAAACAACGCCGAGTTGCAAGTGAACACGGGATATGCTTGCAGCGATACGCAAGTCGCGGCCAAGGAACACCCACTTGGCCTATGAGCCTAAGCAGAAGGAGTTCCAGGTGAGGATCTGCTCGAGATGGCGATATATTACACACGTTCCTAACTAACATATCACTTCTTATGGAATTAGCGATTCCGCCAGCGGAAATGGTACGCCGATGGAGACACTGTGACTGAGGCAAAGCTCCTCCTCTTCATTAGACAGGTGGTGGTAGACCGGCCTTTGAGGACCAAAGGCCGGAAAGCCGGCAGCGACGTGCCGCAAAGCGAGACGCAGCTGTCCTAGTGTAGCGTCTGGGCCTATGTGACGGCTATCACCGACTTCTATGGGATGTAGGCCAATGATAAGGACAACAGAAACACTAACCTGTGCCCGCGTGAGGCCAATGTGCGGGACTACCTCAAGATTCTGCAGCGGCGGGACAACGAGCAGAAAAAAGCCTAGTTCGCAGACAAAGGCAGAGACACCCTCCTTGGCTGGTATACTGAGGAGGAATTCGAACGTGTCTGCCACCGCTGTGGGCGAACGGTGGCTCCTTGTCAGAGTGTCACTTCCGGACTCCGGTCGATTTCCTGCTCAGCCACTACATGCTCACCTGTGGAAGCGTCCGAGATCATTCGAGTTCACGGGGAGAGCCCCACACGCTACATGCCAGTGATCTTCACCACGCGTGCGGGGAAGGAAAATCAGCAGGGCCGCCTGGAGACGGCTGGGGCACTGCGCGCCAGGAGCCCGCTCACTTGCATTCTGAGTGCACTGGCGTTCTACTTTGTCGCTGGGACTTTGGCGGCGACGAAGCACTCCCGGATTTCAGCACCCAGTCCCATCCAGCTAATTAAAAGCACCACCGGAGATACGGCTGCCATCTCCTACAACACCCAACAGTCATAGATCGCCAAGGCTCTCTGTGACTATGTCCGCATCGCCCGCATAGTCCCGGTCAAAAGCACACATACCCACATCGTCTGGGGCAAAGACGGCAGAGTTGAAGGGGGTCTCTGAGGAGCGGATCCGCCGTGCTGGGATGTGGAACCAGGTGCAGATGGTCGGGTGCTACTTAAACTCCTCACCACGGGAGCATATGCGTTCTATGGCCGGTTACCCATCAGGGATAGACTGCTTCGAATTGAAGCGAGCCGCTGTTTCCCCACCGGAGGTGCTGCTATCGGATATCTGGCCCGGACTGGACTCATAAAAGGGTGAATTTAGTCCTCAGCCAAACCAGACCAACGACCTAGCAGTACTGGGCTTCACGAATCTCCTTTTCTTCTACTTTCGCGAACTCATTCTGCAGGGCTCGGTGTTTCTGCGCAGGGAGTTTCCTAGCCACCCCGTATGGAACCACTGGGCCTTCTAACATGGAGCTTACGCGGCGTTTGCGCGGCATGTGGAGGCGGAGGCATGCCCACCAGAGCGGGGGCCAAGTGAGGCTTTTATCATACGCCGAGCCTTACCTACCGTCGTGGACCAACTCTAGGCTCTGGAGCTTAAGTAGCACCCGACCATCTGCTCCTGCCATCTTTGCCCCGGATGATCCCCCGATGTGGGTGCTCTTGGCTAGGACTATGCGGGCATAGTCCCAGAGGGCCTTAGCGATCTATGACTGTTGTGTTGTAGGAGATGGCAGCCGTAGGATCTCCGGTTGTGCTCTTAATTAGTTGGATGCCGTACCAGGCAGACTGGGTGCTGGAATCCGTGGGTACTTTCTCACCACCAAAGTCCCAACGACAAAGGAAGTAGAACACCAGTACACTCAACATGCACGCGCCAGCCATCTCCAGGCGGCCCTGCTGGTTTCCTTCCCCGCACGCGTGGTGAAGATCACTGGCATGCAGCGTGTGGGGCTCTCCCCTGTAAACTCGAACGTAAAGAAGTCCAAGATCTCGGCCGGGCCTCAGACACTTCCACGGGCGAGCATGTAGTGGCTGAGCAGGAAATCGACCAGAGTCCAGAAGTGACACTCTGGCGAAAGCCATCGTTCGCCTACAGCTGGTGGCAGACACGTTCGAATTCCTCCTTGGTATACCCGCCAAGGAGGGTATCTCTGCCTTCGTCTGCGAGCTGGGCTTTTTTCTGCTCGTTGTCCTGCCGCTGCAGAATCTTGAGGTAGTCCCGCACATTGGTCTCACGCGGGTATGGGCCAGTATTTCTGTTGTCTTTGTCATTAGCCTGTATCATGTAGAGGTCGATGATAGCCAGGACAGCCGCGTCTCGCTTTGGGGCACGTCGCCGCCGGCTTCCGGCCCTCAAAGGCCTGTCCACCACCACCTGTCTAATGAAGAGGAGCTTCGCCTCGGTCACAGTATCTCTATCAGCGTACCGTTTCTGCTAGCGGAATCGCTAATTCCATGAGAAGCGATACGTTAGTTAGGAATGTGTGTAATATATAGCCATCTCGAGCAGATCCTCGCCTGGAACTCCTTCTGCTTAGGCTCATAGGCCAAGTGGGTGTTTCTTGGCCGCAACTTACGTATCGTTTCAAGCACATCCCATGTGTTCACTTGAAGCTCGGCGTTATTTGCGGCCTCATGATCAGAGGCCATTGTCGCCATTTTTGTAAGGGGAGGGGAGATGGGCAGGTGAGACCCAAAGGTGGTGAAGATAGGACGTCATGCAGCGTCAGAAAAGAAGAGGCGGGAGACTTACCCAGGATGTGGGAGCGTCTTCAACAGAGCCACTAAAACTCCCTGAATGACGTGACTCCATAAATTTCTGTACTATGGATAGGTAGTTCAATCATAAATCCGAACCATCAGCATTCCCCAACAAACGCCGAAAAGAACACCGTAGAATGCATATTTTTAAGGCGAAACCAATCCCGGAGTTTCGTAGGGCGCAGGAGGAGCAGATATTATGGATTCTAAATTATGTTACCGCGGGATGGTAGCGAGGGTATATAACTACATAATAGATAGATATGGCGGGTTTTTGGTCCGACCATAGTAATATCACATCATGCACAATAGTGGCTGGAGCTACAGTTCATTGTACATCCGAGAAAGAAAGACCAGGAGCATTAACGACCGTAGCTACTAGGTAGTTGAAGTAGTACTATATCGTATCTATAAGGCATAACTCCTAGAATACCTTACAACTCATCTATATTATCAGTATAGCTAGAATCATATCATACTCTTCAGTTAATGTATATAGGGTCTGACCGTCGATAAATCGAGTTAATAGCCTAGAAAGGAGCGTTAGATGGTGGTGCTCTCTGACGGCTGGAAATTCTCTAAGAGACTCGGTCGCGACGGCAACATTGTGATCACGGTAAGCCCCTACACCCTGCATTTTTTCTAAGTCAGCGTGAACAGGTATGTATCAAGACGTCTAATCACTGTTAAATGTATGATGTAACATATAATTAGAACGGATCGCTGGTTTTCTTCTACCAAATCTATGAGACAATCTATACAGAGAGTACCTTATCTGGCAGCTAAGTAAAATCCGCCTAATTTTATAGCCTGATTTTTGGTTCAGTCAATTCTTCTCTAAACTTCAAGTATTTAGTAGTGGCCACGTATCACGAGTCTAGAGCCAAGGGTTTGACCGTCACACTATAGTAGGAACGAAAGATTAATAGGATACTAAGCCTGGCGGCTTAGTCTTGCTTTCGCAGAATTTCCAGCATCGTTACAGGTATCTCGCTGAGCCATTACCTATTGTAATAACACCCCATACCATCGTATCATGCTAGTGTCTATATATGATACCTAGCTTGGCAATCCCGTTATCAATTCAGGGTCGAGACCGGCAGCGCCTTCAATTCCGGCTGATCCCAGAAACTTGCCAATATCTTCCGATCTCCCGTCCAAGGCATCCGTGAATGTTGTACCGCGAAGTTCTTAGAATCATTCTTAGTTTTCATCCTCCAGATAACCGGGATAGGAACCTACATCTATCACTAGAACATCGCCGATTTCCCACTCAATGTTAGCCGCAAGATCGTCTTGCAGGTTGTGAACGATATCAAGATCCCCTTCGGGGATCGGTTCATCTTCTTCCATACCGGCATACTGCACGAACCACATTAGCATTAACTAGTAGCGTGTAATTCGATAATATACAATGCGCACATACCATAGGTGGAAGATAGACTTTCTCCTCGCCATCATCATTCACATATTTGTGAGGTGGTTCGAAAGTCCGGCGGTTTTTCGCATTGATGTATCGTGATCCTAGTGCCTATTGTTGACTTAAGTTAGCACATCCCCAAAACAGCCCTTTTAAAGAGTTTTACCGTGAACAAGGTCTCCACCTTTCGAGTGGGATGGATGCGTATTCCTATATTAGAGAAGAATTAGCCTGGAACCTAATCTGTTAAAAAAAGGAAAAAAAATTTTGTTGACTAAACCTGGAACGCGCTGAAAGATATCGATTCCATCCTCTCTCCAGTACCAATCGAACCCCCTCCGCTGCCAGGCCGGCAGGCTCTCATTCGTTGCTGCGCCCTCATACCACCCTCCCAGCTTCGCAAGGGAGCGGATGCGTCCTTCTACAATTGTTCGCCTCTCTTCTGCAGGTAACGGGGTGATATCCGAGCCATCACCCGGTCCATACGCGGACTTCTTGTAGAGTCCATTGCCGAAGAATGTATCTCCATCCTCAGAAACCTGATGGGGAGCTGGATAAGAAAACCCCTTCTGCACACAGGCTTCGAGAAAGTGAGGGCACGCCGTTTTGAGACGGTTATAGGCGGCCAGGGAGGAACTGATTCCTGTTCTCCCACCTGATTCCGGGGGTTTGAGGCAGAAGAAAACGACATAGCAAGGGTGAGATGGGGAGATGCTGAATTCGTTATGCCACATTATCACATGGGATGGCGGGCCTCTATATGTATCTTATCAGCGGCAAAACCATTCCGAGGGATTGTAGACGACTCCATACTCATTAACTGTCAGCACATTCTTTGCTCGTTGTTTGCGCAGAACGTTCATCGCTAACGGCTCGTATGGAAACAATGCGTACTCCCCTTCCCCCGCCAAAGCTTGCAGGAACTCCGAAAAGTCATCAGCAGAGCGCAGTGGGAGAGACTTGAAATACACCGCGCCACCATTCTCGTCTAGCAGCTTTCGAATACGACTTTCTTGAATCCCCTCGGAGGGTTTTGGTGCGAGTTCCTTTTTGACTCCGACAAGGACATCTGGCAAAGTAGAGGAGGAATCTGAAGGCGTTAAAACTAGTGGAAAGTTCACGGGGGCTTCGTCGGGTCTGTCTACGATCTTGATGGATTTTTGGAAGTCAGCCTGGGAAACACTCCAGAAAGGAGGTTGGGAGGCCATTGTTACGGTGTTGCCAACTGCGACGTCACTCGAGGAGTTGGGTCCAGTCTGTGTCGGTTAATAAATCAATAGAGCAATTATATGGCATATGTAGAGCTAAAACGACGAGTAGATTTTATTATTAGGTAGGTAAAGAGTACAGGTTTATCGGCACGGTGCAGGCCGATAGGTGAAGGAGACGATGACGATGCACTCTTGCTTGTTCTCATACCCATACGGAATAAGAGGAAAACAATTGAGAAGTCCTAAAAAGAGGCAACGAGGATCCCCACTCATGGTTGTTGAATCTATTGATATGGATCACACTGCATACATACATCATTCTGCGGCATGACAGGAACTCGGGAAACAGGTGTAGGCTTGGTGCAGCAGTAGTGCCTGCATGCAACGAGGGCCATAGTCCTATGGAGTCCGGTACCTAATGGACTGCAGCACTAGTCCCATCTGCATATTTTATATCAATGAAACTGTAAAAATCGAGTTTACAAATACAAAAATTCGGCTCTGTGGAGCTGACCCACGCTGCTTTATTACGTTCAATTCCTTGCTAAGTAGTGCTTTTCTTTCAGTCGAGTGTTTCCTGTTGTCATTGAGTCCTTACATCTTTATTTTTCTACAGGAAGTGCCAAAATTCCCTACAAAATGGTGAACGTCAAAGATTACAATGCTCCAAGTCTTGCTCTGCCGACGAATTTTCGTGCGATTTTGAAAACCAGAGAGCTGCTCTGGGGGACCTGGTGCCATATTCCCCATGAAGAGGCTGCTCGCATCGTAGCATTATTACCACATGAGTTCTGCTTTATTGATGGGGTAAGACGCATTCGATCATTGTTTTAATTCTCCAAGGTTGTTAACATACCATATTTGACAGGAACATACCCCCCTTGGCCCAACGGTTATGACCAGCGTGATAAGAGCGATCCAATTTTACTCTGGGGGCTCGATGGTCCCCGTTGTACGCTGCACAACCCCTGAATTGGTGAATCATGCATTGAATGCTGGTGCCGGTGGAATCATCATGCCTCACATCCAGAACAAGTCGCAAGCAGAGGCTCTAGTCCGTCTCGTCAGATTCCCACCACGAGGCGACCGAAGCGTACCTCCGAATTCGTTACTAGGAAGGCAAAAGGACCTGCCTGGAGGCACTGTCACTGCAATCGAGATCTGGAATGAACACGTTGCAGTATTTGCCCAGGTTGAGGATATATATGGCTTGGAAAAAGTTGAGGAGATTGCCAGTGTTCCGGGATGTAAGGATAACTCTCCTTTCCTAATGATCCATATTTCTGATGGAATACTGTCTGCACAGTGGACGGCATTATGGTGGGCGGCTGGGACCTACAATCATCACTTGGAATAGAACCCAGTTTTGCATCAACCCACCACCCGCAATTCCTGGAAGCAATAGAGAAAATCCAACGCGCTGCCGATGCCAACGGGCTTGCTGTTATGGGTGGAGGAATGCCCGATACATTGCAGGATCGGATCAAGCTTGGCTGGAGATTGTTCATCTGCAGCACAGATGCTGCTGGGATTATCGGCTGGGGGACACAGGGGCTAGAGAGGTATAAGAAGATCGCAGAGAGTGTGTCATACACATCAAATGGAGTTAAAAACGGAACAAATGGCGTAAAACACGGATAATAGCACATATACTAAGTCGGAAAGTGTGGTGGAGGCTGCGCATGATCTGGTTAGAAATAAAATTCTTCAAGTGATCGGTTTTAAAAGTTGACTAACACATAGGAATTATTTGGACACCTTAGAAAAGCCTTTTTAGTTGAGGTTTTGAAACCGTCGTTGTTGTAGAGGGATAATATGTATATGGACCTTAGATAGATATCTGGCCTTTGCCAGTGGTAAGTCATGTATAGCTTAAGCTTCAGATGCGACTCCTTTCTAGGGCCGACTATACGTATACTAGAGTCTCCTAATGAAAATATTCCTGCTAACCTTTTTCAATGATATCTTTATATTATCAACATGGAAGGGCCTTCCTCTTAATTTTTACATTTCATTATACGTTATGCATGGTAGTATATCCGTCCCTTTTTAGAGAAATGAGCGTATTATTAGAAATGTGAAGAGTCAGACCTAGACTGCATGCATCGAATGAATTGCCCCCGTAGGGCGCTAATACACTGAAATTCTAAGTATAGGAGAGAGAAAGCAAAGAGAAATAGCTTCGCCTTGTAATGGTGAAGATCTAGTAGAGAGCCTAACTAGTAGGGGTAGCTAGGTCGTCACAAGAAATACCGTAATATCAACTTCAAACTCGTTAAAGTACCCGGGACCTACTTTTCCGGGTGAGGATTGTGGGTCCCCTCCAACTACACTAGGACGGAAAACTTAAAATATAACTAAAAACGCCACGCCCCAACTTCGAGTAAGACGGAGTAAGATTAAGGGAAACTTCTAATCGATAATTTCTTGTTGAGGACCCCAAGAGTCGAAGTTGAACCCACTTTTCTCCAACTTCTTGCAAAGTTGAGCCTGAAGTAAGCAAGGCCTTATTCGGATCCCTCCTAAGCTTAGCACAATGTATGAAAAGGACTTTGCTTGGCAATCGAACAAGTGGCGCACCCTGCAGCTAATCAGAGGTGGGCGATCGGTGTACCACTTCCAGTTATTTACTCAAGTTGCGCTGTTCATCACATAAGTCCGATTTCAGAGCTAGCGCTAATAATTCTCTACGATAAAGTTAGCACGTTTAGCTACTTATGCCATCTAGCGGCTGCGGCAAAATGTGCGGACCAAATAGAGCAAGCTTACCAACGAGCTCCGCGGAGTCACACCTTTTTCAAAGCTACACAACACCCACCACAAAACAAGGAACTGTAAATTTCTGTGAATAACTTTAAAAATAAAGTTACATTTAAATTTTCAGGGCTACGCAAACGCCCCGCTACCCCAAAATAAGACGCTGTAAACTCTGTGGATAGTTGCTTTGAAAATAACGTTTCACATTTAACGAATCATAAGCGTAGTTCGTTTGAAAAAAGGGCATTTTTGGGGACATGTCCCGGGTGGAGCTTCACCCCTTTAGGAAGGCGGTTAATCAGCAATCTATTCTGCCGCCAGAGAAACAATACGAAGGTGAGATCCATAGACACTTAATACATGCATGTCACTCCGTTTTTTTAATATACGTAAAAGAGAGTCACCA
The DNA here is from genome assembly GCA_019804575.2 of Pseudotulostoma volvatum. NCBI lineage: Eukaryota > Fungi > Ascomycota > Eurotiomycetes > Eurotiales > Elaphomycetaceae > Pseudotulostoma > Pseudotulostoma volvatum. The sequence continues at coordinate 116,208 of JAHQZX020003319.1, read as the reverse complement.
GTATAATGGTTGCGAGGGAGTTTGGCAAATGTCGAGTATTTTTCTTGCAGACCTTAAAGCTGCAAAGTAGTACACTACTGCGGAGTGGGTCCGAAGCGGCTTGCTGAAAGAGTTCTAACATGACCTGGGTTTGTGAATGTGAAATCACCAGCCAGCCACATAACAAGGTTCAGAGCTTCTAGTACTGATTGGAATCACTGTAAAGTGGGGCTTCGGCTAACGCGAACAGCGGAGAACAGTGGAGTGATGGGGATTATGGGAAGGGCATAACTAGTGCTTTGAAACGGAGGCTTATGCATGGAGCACTGACAGGGAATGTGGCATTTTCAGCACCAACGGAGATTCAAGATACCAATTAACACAGTTATCCCTCAGCGATCCTTGAAGGAGTAATCTACGTTAACTGATCATTACGGTAGTGATGTTCGGAACTTCAACTAAATTTACGAAAAGGATATAACGAAAATTGTAGATCCCGTTGCATGCTCTTGTTTACTGATAGGTAGTATTATGAACAATATAGTGCCCCATAAGGATCTGCCCCGAAGTATCAAAACCCAATTAATTCAACATATCTAGCATCAATTCTAAATAATAACCAGGACCCAACCCACCACAGTTTTAGTTGATCCAAGTATGTCCACAATATGGGGTATTCGTAATATAAACGATAAACAGAAAGAAAATCAGATGGATGCAATTTAATATTACATAAATATAGGCTAGGCTCTACCATTTAATAAGATGGCCCGATCTGGTTCCATGTTAATAGTACTCCATACGTCCTGCAGTGACATCCCACTAAAGCTATTCTACAGGAGTGCTTTTTTATACAAGAAATATTATGAACTAGTAATAATGAATCGCAATATTCCTAATTGAAGAAATGTGAAAATAATTAGTAGAGCATGAACTAGATAGGTCCAAGCTTCCTAGGGTCTCCAAATTTATTCTGTTGGTTATGGGGAAGCATATCATCGCCTGGTGGGGCGGTCACGTGTGCCAGAAGCTGAGAGGTCCGAGGGCTGAGGTAATAGACTACGCATTAATGCATCTATAGCCCTAAGTATGATCCAACTCCTTAGAATAATACATTATATAATAACACCATGATGATACGACCAGCAAATTGATGATGTTTGCAGGCTTTGCTCGGGGGCCTTGCTCTGGAGAACACGCAAACCGCAAAAGGATCAAGATGAATGCCTGCAAGTAGCGGTACGGAGGCTTCTGGGCTACCTCCATCAACCTCTTGAAGCCTTGCCCAACATACCCCTATCAGATCTATTCCTCACAAAAAGGGTAGTGCATATAGAGGAACCCGTGCGGTCGGGCCCGGAGGACACTGAAGGCTGTCAACACAGATCGGCACAGTAGCTTTAGCGGTCGCCTATGCCCAATGCAAGAGGGTTAGATTGGGAGTTGGTCCGATACAGCCAGAGAACGGGACATAGGACGAGAACGCAATCGAGTATGGGGGAGGCAGGGGGTTGAAGCCTCGCTGCAAAAGAAGAGCCCTCACCCAATTTCCCAGCAAGGTCGTTTTAAAATTGCACCAGGGGCTTCACAAGGCCGTAAGTTCCATGTAGTCCGCACAGGAAAGGTCAGACTTGCCAACTTCTTACATAAGGTTAGAGTACCGGAAGTGACGAGCACGGCATGCCCTTGCAGATATGAGTGACCCCGAACAATCCATTGCCTGAAGTTTCAGACAGCGAGAAACGGGCTTCACCTGAGTGGAAAGGTTAAGACTTCCAGCAACTACTATTGATTCAAAGCAGGCCGGGTCAGAAATTAAAGCTCATGAGGCGGTAGTTGAGAGGGTTATGAGCAGTTTTGGCTTGTAGAGGAGGTCATCAAGTGCAGGGCTGAGCCTCAGCTTAGCTGGTGGCGTGTTGACTTTGCGCACATTTAAGCGGCAAGTGCATTTAGAGTACTTCGTACATGAATTGCATATGGTATACATGGGACAGAAGGCTTCACAGGCCACCATTATGAATATACTCCGTACATTCACAATTATCTTCTCGTCGATCCACAGCCAGCCAAATTTACCAAGGACTCTTTTCAGGAGTTGTACTATTACCTCATAACAATCAAAACTAAGCACAAAGTCCCAGATGCCTATCATGAAGAACGGAGTCCGCCTGAGTAGTGTAAGCATGTAGACTCGCTAGTGCTCCGCTGCAGAGTGCAGCTCTTTACATTAGCTATAGTGAAAGAAATTGCAAGCCGATACTGAGAGGATGTCAATTACAAGAAACGTACTAAGACTAGTAGTGACGATGATGATACTATGTAGATGAAGTAATAAAAAGGAAGACATGTCCTTTTCCTTTTCGTCTTCCCGTTATGGCTAACTGACATATTGTAGTATTTACTTGAGTTCTTTCTTGAAGCATCTCTTCACCGATCATTCTTTATCAGATTAGGAATAATGGCTCTCATATCCCCACCTCAACATGGCATGCCAGTTCCGGATAGATCGCATGCTGTGTCTGTTCACATACCCACTTGGCAAGATGTTTGTGCTATCAGCCTCGGCGACATTGCCGCCGTGAAGGCATTGACGAATGGGTACCCCAGATCTTATATTCATAAAAGCGTTAAAGCTGTATGTTATTCTCTTTTAGCCCACCTCCCACATTATGCGTTAGCATCCTGTTAAAAAGCATGAATTATAGCTTTTCGAATCCTGTGAAAGTCAATTCATATTTACGGATAGCAAAATTATGCTCTTTTCGAACGCAAGTGCTGCTGAGGCTTGCAAGGTGTATATGTCCTCAAACACTCATCATGGCCAAAAAGCCGCATCTTTCAACAGCATCTCATTGTTTTGCATCACGTTTAGCAAGGCCAATAGCCCGGAGTTCGCACTCAATTTGCCCCCTCTCTACGCTGTTGTATTTTCGCCAGAGTCGGCCTATTTGGCAGCTCTATTCTGGCGTTTGACTGGGACCGGCGTATCCTCGCGGCAAGCAGAGCGCTGCCTTGAGAGTCTTGACAGGATGCAAAAAGTAGAATCTATAACGAGACCCCATCCTCAAGTGTCTCATATGGTCTACGAGACAATTAAAAATCGTATCGCTCATCTTATTGAGCGCTCACCTGTTGGCCCACCTCGGAAGTTGAAGGTGTCTCCCAAAGATGTATACCTCTATCCATCGGGCATGTCATCTATATATCATATTCACCATTTGCTTCTGGATTGGCGTGGCTTGGAGAGCGTCGTTCTTGGTTTTACCTACGAGCTGACCCTCAAAATGGTGGAGGCATACGGGCCTTCGCATAAATTTTATGGTGGCACTAATGCGGATATTGACGACTTTGAACGCTACATGGAGGAAAAGCACAATCAAAGTAGCAAGATTCAGGCGGTTTGGTGCGAGTGTCCATCAAATCCTCTGTTGCGGACTATGGACATGGAGCGATTGAGGAGGCTGGCCGATAAGTATGACTTCATCGTTGTTGTGGATGATACTATCGGCAGTTTCGCAAACGTCGATGTTCTCGGTATCGCAGATATCGTTATCACATCCCTTACCAAGTCATTCAATGGGTATGCTGATGTGCTCGCCGGCAGGTAAGTGGAGTCCTATCCGAAATTGATTAATTTTAATGCTTTATTTAGCGCGATTTTGAACCCAAACTCCCTTCACTATGGTGACCTCAGACGCTCCCTGGATGCATCATATTTAAACAACTTCCATATTGATGATGCCGTTCAGCTTGAGATCAACAGCCGCAACTTCCTACAACGCGCAGCTCGCTTGAACGACACTGCCGCTTACCTAGTTAACCATCTTTACCCACATGTCTCCGACCCAGATAGTGTCGTGAGCAATGTGTACTACCCAACAGTGTGCTGGTCAGAAAACAACTACTGCGCACGAATGCGCCCCCCAACAGATGAATTTACACCAGGTTATGGGGGAGTTTTCACCATCGAGTTCCAGACAGTCAAGGCGGCAACGGCATTCCTTGATTCACTAGAACTCCACAAAGGGCCATCCCTGGGGGCTAATATTACTTTGGCTCTTCCATATGTTCAGATGGTCTTCCAGAAGGAGAAAGAATGGGCGGCTCGCTATGGAGTGAAGGAAACTATTATCCGAATCTCGGTAGGCTTGGAAGATAAGGGGGCTATCTTGGCATGCGTGAAAAGAGCGTTAGCTGCAGCTGACAGGCTCAAAAGTCGAATCTAATGGATGGGAAGCAGAGTTTGTTATGGTGGCTGGCGTAAAAATTTCCTACTTGGTTCCTAAATGTAGCCTGCAAATCTATAGGCTGAAGTTGAATGGCTTATTAGCGAAAATTGAGAATTTCTGGTCTGACGCAATTTCATTATGATCTTCTCTCTTCCCACCTTTCCCTAATCAGCATATATCCGTAGTACATGTATGCATTGTGTCTTATTACTATTACGTATGGAAATGTTATGATTTAGCCCATTCTTGGGATTTGGAGTGGAAAGTACGTATGCCTGTAGGATGGCAGTGCGGGAGGGACTGCTATTCGCATACGGCTAATAAATTATTTTTGAACAGCGTGTACAGCGCCTTACAGCCAATTTTACCACTCAGGATGCAATAAATGTATAAATGTATGTAGTACTTAAGTACGATTATACTACGTGTTACGGTTACCTACAGGAGACGTATGTCAAAGGAAGGACAATGGATCAAAAGTGAATATAATAAAACTTGAGAAGACTAACCTAAGGTGTTGATCTCTCGACTCAAATCTACTATCGAATCGGAAACTCTCAACGATGAAGATCAGCAATCGTACTGAGTAGTATCTTTTTGTCAATCGGGAATTCGGGCCTCTTTTGTGATTCCGTTCTCGTCTTGCTTTTTCTTGTACTTAAAAGCCGGAAGTGTTGATGCTCGGTGCTCGATGTCTAGAAGGGTTCATGCTTTGGTGTCAACGCCTTTCATAAAAATCCGCGAATATCGCGTCATGCAGGGCGTTAGTCTAATATGCAACCCTGATCACTGTCTGTGCGTTGACCCTTCACGTGACTTCATGCAAGTGAAGGCTCCGATTTCGGCTGGGTACCGGGTTAAGGCCGCCTTTCTTTTCTTTACTATGGGAGCACAGTACCTTGTCTTAAACGAGCTTCGTTTAATAAATTTACTTAAGCTACCTCCTAGTGAGCGTTGGTTGGTAGGGCATGGCCAAAAATCAGTATGTAATCTTAATCATCTTAACCGGGCTATGATGATGATGTCAGGATCCATGTGCTATTTCCTATAAGCTAGTTCGGCAGTAGCCGTGCGCCACCATCACCACCGTCGGGTCACTAAGGACCAAGATTAGAGCGTCGTACCACCAAAAAAATAGGTTTTTTTTCTCCTTGGTTACGATATTATTTATGACAATAATATTGAAGATATCATTCTTCTATTGATTGAAGTTGAAAGTCTACAGTAATGGAGAAGTCATCCTTATCATTTCAGTCAATAGCGGCAAATCCCAGCTGTATCATACAATATTATCTCAATACTCAGACCATAGATGTACAATACAGCTCACAATTGTTAGTGAACCTACTAACATTGGGGATTTTCACCAGGTAAATTAAACTTCACTAAGAGATACTAATGCAGTGTCAAAAAGTCTATTTGGCTAGCGCACTCCACTTTTCACTGTCATATTTTGGGTCCTGCATGTGCCACTAGTGCCTACTAGACGCATTAGGTAATCGACAAGTAGATCTCGGAGTCTCTCGGCTATGCTGATAAAATTTTTAAAGCATTGAAGGTAAAACATGCCGAGGAAGCGGTGAGAAATCTCAACTTTTTATCCTATCGTACTAAAGTATTATATTATTGTAGGGCTGCTACCCACCAAACAGGGCAGGCGCTGTGCATGCCATGACGGAGCTGCGAATTAGCATCGGCGTAGGCGCTTTGGGGTCTTGTTGGCTCGTTACATGTATGAAGGATTCTGTTCAACACCTCGCTTTCTGTTGTTGGACAGCATTCGGTTCCTTTCCTCAAATGCAGTATCAATACGGGTCAGAGGTACTACGATGAAGGTGGCTCTTGTGAGAAGCTATGTTAATGTAGTCAATGTCGCTGGTCGTGCCTTTGGAGGCCTTATCGGTGTACACTGTACAATCGGCTGGATTTGGGATACTCTTTCTACTGATAGAAGGGTATTACGCTAAGGAGCCATTGATCCCTCTACTTCTACTGAAGACTGTATCGGAAATATATCTCCTTACCCAGATGTTGTTGCTCCTGGGTTCGCCAAACCGTATTTCACCTCCCTAGTAGTTATAAATGCTCAATAGGTAATGCGTGGATAGCGTGTATCAACCCTCGTCCCATATTCCTCTTGGACTGAGGGCCTGGATACGACGTCTACTGCATTGAGATTTGTTCCTTCGCCTCTTGGATTTACCGCCGGATCTATTACTCCTGGCTATTTTGTTTAAAGGCCGGTTCTGAGTCCTCCCTTCATTATGAGAAAGGTACTTAATGTTTCTGTTTAGGACTGACATCTACAATGTGCTTTTCGTCGTCTCACTGATTTTGGGGCCTTAGTGTATCTATTGATTCTATCCAGTGGAGAGATAGTCCCTAACCTTGGGAGTCTCTGTATATTTTGCCTGCTGATTTGGGACTTGGAGCTGTGCTCGCATGTACCTTTACGGGGTTGACTATGGCCACACCAAAATCTTTTCACACCACCGTGATGTGCATGTACTATGATATCTCCGCCAGCAGGTAGGCATCGTCGGCACGACTCTCGCCACTGTTGCACTTCACACGATATTCAAAAATACCCTGGAAAATCGCCTGACGGGCATTCCTAATGAAAAAGACGTGGGGTGCGTCATTACATAAAAGTAACGATCATACGCATCTTGGTTGGTCTGAAAGCCAAGGGGCGCTGCTGGAATACCTGCAACGAGTGTTGCGGGAAAGATCAAGAGCCGGGTTTGACGGATGAGTGACTGAGAGTGTGGTAATGGTTAGAATAGAGGTGTTTTTCTCATCGGTTTTTCATTCACATGGAGAGCAGATCCTAACAGCCAGGTGTTGGATCTATGCCAAAGTTTCATCTGTAGCTAAGGCAATTAGCTAGGGCAGGCCTACAGCGGTTTAGTTCAGTCCAACCGAACACTGTATTAGCCCTCAGGGAGCAAAGACTGCAGGGAAAAATCCTCAATGTAATACATTAATTATGCAGTCGGACCTCACACTATGATACATACCTGCAGAATCTTTTCCAATAACCCGCAGCTGCCAAAATTAATTCTCCACACTGGGTGCGTTCACCTAATTTATTATGCCCATCCTATTTCATGATTGCTCCATCGTGAAGCATAAGTCATAATGAGAAGTCAGCATGAAAGGTCGTCTAGTATGTAGTAAGTAGCCTTAGGCGGCATGGAGCATTCTTAGTATTCCGAAGAGGAAACATGATAGAACAAAAGAAGCAACCATGCTGTTGGATGCATGAGAAGGAAGGGTTCAAATTTATTGGAATCAAGACCAGTACTATGCATAATTAGTGGGCAGTAGGTTTGAATTCTTTCCGACTACTACGGTCAAGCAGAATCAATTACTTGGTCTTAGCAAGGGATTAATATGAAGTTGAAGTCAACGTAGCTGTTGCATTGTTGCTGGAGGCTAGACAACTGGTGAAGGAAGCGGCGTTTGGAGGAAGCTGAAAATTCGTTTAAGTGGCCTCGCCTCGATAATCAGGTTCAGGTGGCAAGCCGTAAACATGCTTTATTGACTGCAGAATGCGGATTAACCTTCGGGCGGGGCGCAGACCGGAAGGCCCGTCACTTTTCGAAGTCCGAGGCTCTGAGCACCCTTAACGTCTCGTGATGGCTCCTCCAATGGCAGACATTTAATCCTCTGGTATATTGCCAGTACGGATACGCTATTGGCCTGTGAAAGACCCCCCCCTTGCCCATGAATAGTTATAGATATATACCTATGGCGTTTAGACTCCGAGGAATTATTGGGGTTCACTAGTACTAATGTGTGATGTCGTGCAATTACGTGTCCCCTGAATCTGGACAGCTTCAGCACGTTGCGATCTACAGCCGCGCTTTTCCACTTTTGGAATGGAGGGATGTAGGCGTGTGCAATTAATCCCAGCCCGTGCGAATAGTGTCGCCCAATTGGTTAATGTATCAATAAATAAGAGAATTGAAGCCATACCAACTAAAGGGTTTCACAGGTAATACAAAGGTCAAAGCGAGTCGAGACCCTTCGCCAAGACGCTAGGCCGCACTGGTACTTTACAAATCAGGGTTAGTACATGCTAAATGCGACTAGCTCCACTTTAACAGAAAAAAATCAGCGCTAACATAATTGGGTTAGCCCCATTTCACATGAGTGACAAACCCTGAAAAATGCAGTTAGTCGGTTTTCTAACTTGAAGGGGGTCCTGAAAGCATATCCATTAAATACATAGAGCTCTAGGTAATATAAATAACCACATATATATTAGGTCTTTCTTTATCTTATCCGAAGATCCATGGCCACTCGCTTAAAGTTCACTACATAGTAATGAAGTCAGGCTTCCTCTTTTACCGTTAGCCCTCAAGACCCCATTTCGCCGAATTGTAAGCAATTCTTGCCTATTGGATAGACTCCTAATGGAGTAATCCTTAGACGAAGGTGTCCTCCCGTACTGATCTCTCTTTTGGCGATATAAGGCATCATAGATGGTTCTTGATCTAGGCCTGTATGTTCCCTGGAGGCACATACGCCCCTGCGTCCGGAGACCATTGCAGTCCAGTGATCCTTATACCCATTGCGTCATTACTCAGGTCAGTTTCATCTCAGTTGCCCGAGTCCTTCGAGTCATCCGACCCATGACCAGTTTTATTGCCTCGTAATTGTGGCTGGCGGTGTGTGCCTCTCCGCCTCTGAATTCTGTACATGCTCCTGTCGGTACACGTGTTACTTGGCTTTCATAAATTATTAATATCATGGTTGGTTCCTAGTGGGCGACGATGAGGCCGGAAGGTCTAATCAATGATTTGCCTTCAACATAATTAGCCTTCCCAAGCTTTTTTGGCTGTAACTATACCTTTTTGTCATAAAAAAGAATATAAAACATAAAGTCATATAGTCATGCTGGTGTAAAATGTAATATCATGATATTACAGTAGTACTTGTATTTACAGGCAAGTGATAATTTCCTCTCCTCATAAGAACGGACTAATAATTAGAGGGCTAATCTATCGAAGGGAACTGTCTGTAAATATGGTGTGGAGAAGAAACAATCACCCCGGGCGAGTTCATATTCGTTTCAATCTACTAATACGCAGTGGCCTGAGTCTTTCGGAGCGCAAATGTGCGTCTGCTTGCTTGGGGAAATTGTTTCCGCGCCCAGCCATATTTTAGATTTCAAAGGCTGCGAAGATAAAGTTTCGATGCTGATGGATATCTTCAGGCGTGGGAAAGAACGGTCCTGGATTGGGCCTCCATTTCAGTAATTTACCTCAACAAATTCAGTAGCTGCAGGGAAAAAATAGTTCACACAAAGTCTTGACATCTTGCAGGACTACGCTAGCCCAAAAACAGTTATCATTACAGAAGTATCGTTCCCATGAAGGATAGATACCATTATTAGTGGATAAAAAATCAGAGACGTTCTATGCGCACTTATACCCAAGAATCCGAATATGCAAGTTCTAGCAAACTATATGAGTATAAGACTAGCAGACTAGCAAAGGACGGAGTTTAGAGAGTGGGTGAGGAGAGCATGTGCGGAACGTCAGATTATATCTGTGCCAAGGCACTAAGCTTCTTCACTGTCATAGTCCCGGGTGATGCTATGATACAAGTGTGAGAAACTAGATCTGATTACACACTTATAGGTGGTCTGTTTAATAATTAGGGCTGGCTGGTGCTATTCTCTGGGCCCAACCAGCGAGCTGCACTATTTGAATTATAGTCCGAAGATCAAGTCAAATCTAACTTCCTTCTAAGGTCCACTAACTAATGCATGTACGAGATGCATTGCTTACTTCCAAACCGTGTTGGCACGTACGTTAATGCATTACAGGGTTGCTAGATTCAAAATTTCCGCATCCGGGGGCTCAAAATTGAGGTTCCTCATCATTCAAACCATTTAGATGATTTAACAAAACGGTGGGTCTAGATAACCACATTCAATGTACTCGAAGGAACGAACCCGTTCGCCGGTAGCTTAAGCACTCCCCCCTGCCTGGGCCTTAGCCTCCTCCGCCAATGCTTGTCTCCACATCTTGCTGTTCGGATCAAAGTATGGCCGCTCGCCCACCCCCACAGCCCGATGGCCAGTGCGCGGTCCCAACCCACCGTGATCCAAGATGGCACTGTGGAACACCGACCGGTTGTCCCAGATCGCTAGATGACAAGTTAGCGTGCTCGGACAGCAAAGGAAAAACAAGATCGCCACCCACCGATGTCGTAAGGATTCTTCCACTGGTGCCTCAATTGGAGATCGTGGTTTTCCACCAGCAGCTGCAGAAGCCAATCATGTAGCCGATGGCTCTCCTCAGGCGTCAGCTCGTTGACCTGGACAAGATGCGTCCCGATCCCAAACAGCGCCTTCCACCCTGTGACCGGGTTGGTCCGTACCATCGGATGCACGGTTTTCAGCCTCAAGCCGACGTTCGCGGGGTTGCCACGCGGCTCAGTATAGATCTCGATGTTCTTCTCTCGGCTGACAGCTGCGTACCGCGTCTGCGCCATTGTGGTTGTGAGACCCTCAAGAAACTTGCGGTACGCAGGTGAGATGCGCTCGAGGAGCTCATACGAGGAAGCCCACATCGTATCTACCGGTATGTTAGTTAGCTGACATTCCCCGGCCGTGTGGGGACGGCCTTCACGAAGTGGCTGGCTGTGGACTGACCTCCGCCTGTTTCGGGCATCTTGACCAACTTCAGCGACGAGTAGTCACAGGGGTGCGGTTCGTAGCCGATGTCAGTATGCCAACTGCCTCGTGTGCCCATTGGCCTGTCCTCCTGGACCTTGAAGATGTCCTCCGCCGGGTTATAGGATTTGTCCGAGGTGATGATATTGAGGTTCAAGTCGCGGTCGCCATTGTACCGGGTCAAAGGGTGAATATGGAGGTGCGAGTCAGCCGGCTTGCCTGATAACTCGCCCATGCGCTGGACTAGCTCCTTCTGTAGTTCGTCGGTCAAGTCAGTCTGGGCGCGGAAGAAGACCACTCCGCGCCGCGCAGCTGGTAATTAGGTGTCAGTGGACCGAAGCTACATATTGTCTAGTTGGCGGTTGCATACTAGTAATCGCCAGATCCCGAATGAGGTCATCCGAGTTGGGCGCTCTCAACCACTCAGCCAGGCGGGCGTCTGGAAACTCGGTCCCGAGGATTGGGGTCACCCTTCTGGATTTGAACTTGTCTAGAACATGCTTGAGCTGAAGGGGCTCTTTAATGAGTTTGCCCTCATTGATGGCGTGACTGTTGTCTTTGCATATTATGGTAGCCATGGGTGATTGTTCGTCAATCGTAGTTCACGGTCTTCGCTGGCAACACTGAAAATGGGAAGGAGATGTTAATCATAGAGAATAAACAGACAACTCTTGCTCCCTCACTGGGCCCTTTTATGGACAACTGCTTGCTTAGGAAATGGGGTCATATTTCGACACATGCACATGTCACATCGCATGCAAGGGATTCTGAAGTGTTTGATCGACCATGCAATGCGATGCTACCATAACCGAGCACCTTTTTGGGCCCAATTCTTGCAGGCGGAGAGGGTGATGAAAAGCTTCTGCAGAGTGATATTATTATGCCGCTTGCATTGCGTTGGAGAACGGACCGAGAATCGACTGTCACTCATGCATTAAATCCGATAGATTGATCCAATGGGTCAATGACGAATTGTCCGCTGGTCTGTAAAGCACACGAGCAGCCCGCAGAGTTGATTCTGAATGACTATCGACAATCATGGAGCCATTTTCACTGCACACCTCCTTCGTTGTATGGATCTGTTGGTGTATTTACTTTCGTTCCATATATCATAGGCGGAATTCAGTCCAAATTTCAGAGTCGTCTGGAATCTCTCAACTACTGGTAGTAATGACCACTTAGAGTCGTGGACGTTCTCCGGCTCCTCTTTTTTTCGGGTTCATAGAAGTTAGATATCGTTAGAATATGGGATCAGCCGTGGTCGACGATCACCCCTTCGAGGGGATGCGAGATGCCCAACTCGGTCCGAAGATGCCTCTCCTCTCCTCTCCTCTCTACTCTCAGTTGAGCGCTGACCATCGAGTCCAGAGACGGGGAGCACACTACAGGCCCTCTACCTCAAAGATCTTCATCCGGATAAAGTCAACCTCCTGCGCGGGGCCTACCAGGCTGAGTCAACGCCTTTTATCCCTCCTTCTACGATTCTAGTAAATGCTTCATCACTTTACAAAATATGCCCTTTGTCATTGACCGCATCCTTCAGGCGCGAGAGAAACTCGTCCGCGATCCCACCTGGCATCATGATTACCTGCCCTTTCTGGGTGCTCCCGGTTTCCTGAGCGCTGGCGAAGAGCTGTTTTTCGGTTCTCAGAGCAATGCCATAATGTCACAGCTGTAGATCTCCCTACTTCCACAAACAGAAAATTACGGACTAACGCAGGTCGGGAAATTCAGAATCGCCTCCATGCAAACAGTCGGGGCAACCGGTGCAATTCACATAGGCGGCCGCTTTCTCAAGGAGCATTACGACCATTGGAAAGAGCCATCCGACCAGAAACTGTACCTAGCCACAGACACTTGGGGTATGTCGAATCTTTCTTGCACCCTACATGGATCCCATGCAAGCTCTGCAATAATTTTGCTAAACTGCCCTAGTCAATCACCGTAACATTTTCAAGGCCCTCAGCATCGAGCTTGTCAACCTACCATACTATGACCCCTCCCGCAAAGCCCTCGACTGGGACGGTTTTACTGGTGCGATTGCCGCCCTTCCCCCTCGCTCTGTGGTGCTCCTGCAGACCGCTGCCCATAACCCGACAGGCTGCGACCCCACGACCGAGCAATGGCACGAGCTTACCCAGGTGTTCCTCTCCCGCCGGCATCTCGCCTTCCTGGACTCTGCGTATTTGGGCCTCGTGTCCGGAAACCCCGACACGGATGCAGCAACCATCCGGATATTTGAGGCCGCAGGCGTCCCGCTGCTTTTAGCGGGGACGTTTGGGAAGTCCTTTGGACTATATGGCGAGCGAGTTGGGATGCTGAGCTTTATTGCACCGAACCGGAAGGTTAAAGAGAAGATGCAGAAGCAGATGATGCTGCTGGCGCGGTCGGAGACAGGCTCCAGTCCAGCATTTGGGGCGAAGATTGTGGAGACCATCTTGGGCGACAAGGAGATCCGGGCTGTGTGGGAGGAGGATGTAAAGGGGATCGCTGCGAATTTGAGATGGCGACGACATGCTCTGCGAGATGAGCTGCAGCTTCTGGGAACTCCGGGCGAGTGGGAGTTTATCACACGTCAAGTGGGCATGTTTTCGTCAGTGAAGATAGATTCCCCGGCTGTCGCGACTTTGTCAACTGACAGCTTATATAGGTACTTCGACTTTACACCCTCACAGCTCGAATTTCTACGGACGGAAAATCACATTTACATCGATAGGAACACCCGGCTGTCCTTTGCGTAAGGCTCCCACTTTAATGTACTCCAGGAAATCTCTTTACTAACGGCGATGTCTAGAGCGATCAGTGCCGACAGCATCAAACTCCTGGCTCGGGGCATAGATAACATGATCAGGAACAATAGGCTGGAGATGTGAAGGATTAATTGGTGCTATCGTATTTTATAGAATTCATATCTTATGCCCGTCCTATCCAACGAAAGAGTAACTCATATTCTCTTTGATAGAAAAATCAAATCTAATCTCAATCTTCCCTTTCACACATATGGATCAATATTTGGTGTCTCCTCTTCAATCAGAATGAACGTCGGGATCACTTTCTGGACAGCTTCCTGATCCGTGACACCTTTAAAGTGCTTCATAATATGCGGATGCGCTGCCCTCCACCTTGTGTCTAGAACCCACTCCAGCCCCCGTGAGACATAGATCGCTACCATGATGTCTGCGAGGGTCAAGTGGTTGCCGACAAGCCATTGCTTTCCATCTAGGATGGTCTCTAGCGTTGACAGGAGGCGCTGAGACTTGACTTTTCCAGCCTCCACGGCATCAAAATCGTATGGTGAGGGGTTAGAAAATCCTGGGATAAGGGGGAGGAACCTTAATCTCGTTATAAATCGGATAGTGAAATAATAGGACAGGAGGTATACCATAACGCAAGAGTCTGCAGGAATTCTTGGTTTGCCCAGCTCATCCATGACAATACCTGGGCTTCTTGTTCGTTGGAGCCATCGCCAAAAAGACCAGCCTTATTAGACCGTTTCGCAAGGTACTGCCAAGACGAACGTGTTGAGCAAGCAGATATTGGGAGGCATCTCGCACACACTTGCTTACCGTCACAATAGCAATCGTCTCCGTCAGATGCAGATCCGGTGCCTCAAGACCAGGGATCTTGCCATGGCCCAGAGGGAATTTAGCCACGTATTCGGCCAGACCGACCTTCTTGCGTGGGATCACTTCCACGAGCCCAAGCGGGATACCTTCAAGCTCTGCCTGGAGGGGTATTTTTGTTAGAAGAACCCTGTAGAATCGTCAGTGTCAAGTAGGACTAACCACAATACGCACGATGCGGGTGCGGGGATTGCGCTGTTTAGAAAGACGGCTTAGTGAATTAGTATAGGAAAAAAATCGCCCGGCCGGGGTTTACCTCGTAACCATAGACCTGCAACGCCATTTTGACCTTGGCTTGTCTTTGAAATAAATTCAAGTTGATCTTGCAGGATGGGTTGGAGGGGATGATCGGTACATTATATATGTTTGTCGATGCATAACAATGCACTTTGGAATCCCTCCAGCCCATACTTATGCAATATGATTATTAAAGGGGGGTTTCCGTGTAGTACCTTGTCACCACTAAATTTAGGGGAGAAAGCAGGTACAACTTATTTTATTATTTAATAGTTTCGTTATTCCAAGCCGCCTATCTAACAGGTATCCGACTTTTATCTCAGCAACCCTACGATATATCTCCTTGAAACTTTGTCAGATTATAGGTTACTATCTTTACCAAAACTTATATATAAGAATTTAATCCCGAAGGCATGAAGGAAGCAGAATAGCTCTGCGGCTTTAGGTTGCTCCTCGATTTGCTACCCCGCCCAGCTGGGCTGGATCTTGAGCATGTCTTTGCAGAGATTCCTTTTCCGGGCCTCAGATGCCTTGTGTTCTCTCTCTAGAGTCTGATGGCGTCGCTTCTCCCCCTTCTCAGCCTGTTCTCACGCCTTGAAAGCCTCAAGCTCCTGCGCTTGCTCACAGCCCTCCGGATTTTCGAGGGAGAGAAGAAAATGCCGGTCTTGGGGTTCTCAAGGGCCGGAAGCCCCAGAGGTTCCTCTTTTGTGTCTTTTCTGTTCAAGGTTCCTGAAGTCCAGAATTTTCAGGCGCAAGGTCGTTGTTGCGAACGGTGGGTTTTTCCGCCAAACGACAATGGACTTCAAAATCTGATCTCGAAACATTCTCCAAGTATTTTCATGTTATATCTTCCTCACTAGCCGTTGCATGCCCCCGGGAATATCGGGCCTAGAGTTGATTTTTTCTTTCTCTAGGTCGATGGGCTGAAGTTCAACTTTGGAGAGAACTCGGACCGGGTGAGGGGATAAGTGCCCGTAGCTTCGAATGCATCCAATATCCTGCTAGATCCTGCCCCAGGAATCGCGAAATATAAGTCAAATTGAACACCTACTCACCCGTATGAATGAGTGGATTCAAGTTATGCATCTATTATTCGAGAGAACACCGTTGAAAGGGGGGAGAAGATTTCGACATCTAGTTTGCCAAAGCCGGTGCGTACTACGAGTATTATCCTGCTCTCGTGACAGAACTCGGGGGAGGCACGACGTTCGAAAACTTTTACAAACTAAGAATATCACTAGTCTAGCCGGAGCTCAGCAATCCAGTGTACGACCCGGATTTGGTATCAAAATTCTCAACTCATGTGTCCACAATATCACCAGACTCGCCTTGGTAGGGGAGTGTGTTTTTGACCACGTTAATTTTCTCAAGTAAGGAAATAAACTCCCGACTCTCACCATGAGTCGGCCCCGAAAGCCTCACCTATTTAAAATACTCTTCGAGATGGGTTGATTATTAGCTTTGACAAGTTCATGGTCGATAACCCGAAGGTACTGGCTAAGAATTCTGCCTTCATACCGTTAGACAAACCTAGTAGCTTGTTCAATTCTTGCCAACGTCGTGTTTCATAACCTCACGAACGAGATTTTCAACAATAGTAAAAGGAGGACAGAGCCCGCAATTTACTAGGACATTCAAATAGCTTGGTGGGCGGTCTCTGCTCCTTCAAGTGAAACTGCTTTGCAGACACCACTTCCCCTTTTGAATGCGTAAGAGTCGTGTGGTTAGGTAATTCATATTTTTTTGCCGTTACGTAGAAATTAACTTTGCTTGTTTAGCCAAATCCACAAGAGCGGCCTGAATCACAACCTCTTCATTAAGCATTTTGTTTTGTAACAGATGTTACAGGTGCAAATGGTATATCGGTCACTAAGTGCAGCCGGTAGATACAACCCGCTGATTAACCGCAGGGTCTTTCTGTTGATTATCATTATCATGTCAATTAGAGAGTGTCAGCCACCAAACTATATAATGGACTAAAACAACTGAGAATTCTAGAATGGGCAATCACCGAACAAGGATGTAACGACAAGACCCAAGTACCATGACATATTCAGAAACTAGGTTTCTCAAGCCACTGCTCTGCTGCATATGAATTTCTTCCCTGATACAACTGCTACTGCGGGTTTAAGGCCACGCGCGCGTAAGCGAGAGAAAGAGAACCTGCACGCATCAGACCAACCAGCGGTAAACAACAACGCGACTGAGAACCTGATTCAAGAAATCCTGGGGGTGCCGGACACTCCCAATATCATTGACAATAAATTTCGACTGACGACTAATACCGATACTCCTCATTACTGCGGGAAGTAAATGGATTTAAGATAAGCTCTGTAATAGACCTATATCAGATTGATGGTTGATATTGGCTTTTTTTTAACTTTTATAGAGGATATTGAGGGCCAGAACTCTCGATTAAACTAAGAGATTGACACCGCTATCGCATACAGCAGAAAGGGGCGATGAGGCCATTGTAAAGCTGCTTCTCGAATAGGTACAGTGCTAAGCCGGATCTAAAGGATGAGCATGGCCAAAGACCACTATCCCAAGCTGCAAAGGTACGAAGCGTCGCAGTTGTACAGCTATTACTTGACAAAGAGGTGAAAATAGACTATAAATCCAAAGTTGTAAGTTACCTAAAACTAGATGGAGTCTGCTATAAATTTATGCTATATAGATCTATAGCTGACAATGACATCTTTTATTGTTGCAGCGGGTAAGTAAATTCTACAATCATGGTATTCTCCACCATTGCAGCTAGTGAGTTAATGCAATAGCATTTACAATAAATCTATACTCGGCTGATGGCTGATACCGATATCCTTCACTATTTCAGGAGGTAAGTGAATCTGACAGAATTTGCAATAAATCCAAGATATTGACCTCCTTTAACTGTTATAGAGGGTCAGTTAAGCACATTGTTTAAGAGCTAGAACACTCTACTACACAAGGAGACAGACACCACTATCACAGTGTGGCAGAATAGGGCGATGGGGCTGTCGTAAAGCTGCTTCTTAAATACGGTGCTAAGCCCGACCTAGAGGATGAGCATAGTCAGGGACCCCTACCCCGAGCCGTAGGGACGCAAAGCGTTGCAGTTGTACAGCTACTACTTGAAAACGGGGTAGAAATGGACTATAAATATGGGAGTGTAAGTGAACTCAATATCATTTGCAATAAATCCATACTCGACTGATGGCCGATACTGATATCCTTCACTATTACAGGTGGTAAGTGAATTCGATAGCATTTGCAATAAATGTATAATTGACTGATGGCTGATTCATCAGCAGGAAGTAAGTGAATCAAATAGCAGTTGCAATGAGTCTATACTCGACTGGTGGCTAGTACTGGTATCACTACTTATGGTAGTGGGTAAGTAGGATTTGTAATATATCTATACTAGATAGATGGCTGATATTAATATCTCCAATATTGCAGACAGTAAGTGAATTTAATGTGATCTCCGATGATCTATATAAGCTTAACGCTGATACCCTTTACTGTTGCAGTTAGTAAGTTAAATTGATGGGACCTGCAATGGGGTCTCCTAGCTTAATGGCTGATATTGGCCTCCTTCAACTATTACAGATGGTGGGTTACATATATCATTTAAACTTTTATTCAGCTATCATATAGACTCCAGCGGCTGCAAAAATCGGTAACGAAGCAATTGTAAAGCTGCTCCTTGAATATGGTGCACAGCCGAATTTGGAGGATGGGGATGGCCAGACATCATTGTCACGGGCTGTACAAAATCATCGTCATGAGGTTATTGAATTACTGAAACCATACTATGCCAAGGTATGCTTCTCTGTTAAGGTGGGAGAGCCTTAAGATAATTTAACTAAAGTGAATCCATTATTATTAGGGGGAGCGTCCTTACATCATGTCTACTATCTAGGTGCCATCTCAAAGGCCTAAGGGCGATCCGGTATTTAATTAACTGCTGGCTTTCTTCACAATATATTGAAGCGTGAGAATTTATCATAGTTTCATATGGGATATCCCAGGTAGGTAGAATACATACGTATGATATATCGAGTCAAGCTACAGCTGTTAGACCTAGATGCTCTCTAAGCCCTTAGGTCTACTCTGATGCTCTTAAGTTAATACATTCTTAAAATTACGTAGCACCAAGTTTTCTCAGTCGCTTTGTCAAACTCAAATCGGAAATTCTCGTCAAAATTAGGATATATCGACCCTAAGAAGCGATTTCTCAAAATCAAGTTTCACCCCGCACCACATTTTCGTTTTTTGTCAATGTGGTTATCCTACGTATTCTACGAGTCTACATACCCCGCTCATACACGTTTCATGTGAATGTAAATAATCAAGATCACATTTACATGCTTTACAAAAAAGGAAAAAAAAAGAAACCAGAAAGAGAAAATGTACAGGTCCTCCTTCCATCTTCTGTTCCTTTCATATCCATAGAAACCGAAATCCAGCGCGATATCCCCCTCACTCTCTTTCCAAAAGAATATTGGGAAATTATTTTTGTCTAAGATCAATGAAGCTATATCACTAGGGGGGCATATGGCAGGCAGAATGGAAGAAGTCAAGTTGCACCAGTAGGTATGTTTTTATGTCCCTAGCGGAGATTGTATATGAAGCTGCCCAGCTTATATATAGTTAATTGTTAGTCAATCGTTTACGCCATGGGCCTACTACTGTATACCTGAGTCCGAACGTCAGGCCAATCAGGCCTTACATGAGGTAGAGCAGGCATTGCTATTTGACCATGGCGGCATCCCAGATAACTAGGTTCACCCCGACTACGGCAATAGAATGCATATTTACTATATGAACGGTTGTCGGGATAATGTATTGAGACATTGGATTTTTACGTGAAGACTGGCCGCAATTTTGATTGGTCCGCGCTTATCACCCCCCCTGATGCTCGGCAACCACGACAAACAAAATTGTGGCCACATCCGCAAACGGCTTTCATTATTGAAGAGCTTCCTCTCCATTGTATTGTCCAACCACTTCTTGCTGCGTTGTGTTTCTACGCGACATATAGAAACTGCTAACAGATGCCTAAACACACTCGAAAGAGGGCTTATCCATCAGATCTTCCTTCTACAAGGCAGACTCGACGACGATTATCCCCCGAGACACCCAACCTACCTGATCGCACTGACGTCCTCCGCTCTTCGAATAGTCCCGCAAACGAGGATGCAGCTCTGGACCTTGACCAAGGCATTTTTACTCCTAGCGAAGTAGAGTTCGTCCCCGATTCGATTTACGGCCCAGCAATTCCGGGCATCGTTAGAAATCGTGAGCAAGGTATTCTGTCAAGACTACCACCTAGCTCTGATGCCGTCGATTTCTTTACAAAGCTAGTGATTGACAACAACCTATCACCTGAGGAAGCTCTCATGAAATTTATTACCACCCATGAAGTCCCCATTTACACGGTGAATCAAATTGCCAGTAATATTTACTCCGGCCCGCAATTTTCTTGACGCCTATTTTGACTATACACCCCTAACATTATCTGCTTATAGGGGAAAAGTTACCTGCATCGTTTAGCAATGTCAAATATTCGCAAATAGCCCCATACGCTTGGCTAGATTTTGCCAAAGGGGGAAGGGACATTTTACCTTTTGAAATCTTTCGATCGCGCCTGCCCATTGATGTCTTCCGGCAAATTTATGTGGACGTCAGTAAGGCGGCAATACAGTATGGAAGAATGGAAGACCACGATAATGAAGAAGCAAGAAGCCGATATATAGCATCAGTAGGTTATCTTCCTGATAAACATATCAAAGATTTAATGATTATCTAGTTCCTTTCTGAATTAATGTGTATGTTCGGGAGCACGATTACCAATAAGCCAGAGTGCTACCTGGAATCTGAGTACATTAAAAAGGGGAGAATCGAACATCTTTTCTACGCCATGGATTCAATTAGCATTGTTATCATTGAGGTCAAAAAAGCCCAAACTTTAGGCAAAGCTAAACTTGATATCGTAGCACAAGTCCTCGCAGAGTCAATTAGTATGTCAAATTTTATTTCGTTGCGGCTTCTAATTTTGAAGTACTTCTAATAATTTTAGCTTGTGATTATGCGAACTCGAAGCTTCGACATTGGGTGCCTATCCTAGCGATTCTTTGTGACGGCGCGAACTTTGAATTCTTGGTGTACGATTCTGGTACCAAATCCGTATACTCCTCCGGATCGATTATCGGCGTGGTAGACGTAAGAAGTAGTGGTCATCTCTTCGTGCCATCGTTGAAAAGAGGCAAGATAGCCGATAATCCTCTTTATTGTCAATGCTGATTGCTTTTAGCCGTGGAGTATATTTTTGATTACCTTCTCATGGCTTACATCAACGGATTACGTTCATTCACCCATCGGTCGGGGCTGGCCGCTACACGTGAGATATCCAAGAAGCATGAATCCACTGGAAAATGGGAGGATGCTTTGGCTATGGCCGAGCGTGCACTCCGTTTATGTAGAGAAGCCTCAGAACTCGCCCGTAGGAAAAGATACAAAGAAGCACAGGAAACGGCCATAAAGGGAATCAACGAATTGAAGGAAAGGTCAGTACTATTTCACACTCTTGGCTACATATTTCATAGCTGATAGTTCTGCGGTAGCGTCTCGATAGCGCCTAACTTGATAGTCAATAATATATTAGGGTTATGGGATGAAGCATCAGCGATAGCAGCATAGGCATCGTCACAGTCGCTTGAAAAGGGTAGACAGCATGAGGAAGCATAAGTTCAGTGATGTTAACTAATTCATGTGATATTCTGCTTACGCTCGAAGGGTTGCGGCGGCCTAATGCACCAAAAAAAAAAAAAAAAAAGTTCAAGAACCAATGAATCCACAAGTTTCTAAAGTCATAGAAAGCGCAACCCGGGCCCCCTTTTGGAAAAGCACCTGCAGGTGAGGCCATTATATCTTTGCTAGTTGATAGCAGACTCAGCAGAACAGGCCATGATGGAGTTATGTAGGCTGTGATTATGTATAGTACGTTCTTACTTCATTTAGTACTTTTATGCCTCAGTTTCATTTAATATTCCAGGCTTCCCAATTGAAATGCTCTTCTATTGTCGAAAACCTCGATAGACACTGCAGTTCGCAAAGTTTTATGAAACGATGCAGACAAGCGAGAGGTAACGTTTTGTTAGATACCCCTCGGCCATAAAAAGGTGCACAGTTTCTTCTTACAACCTAATAGTATCTTTATTCTAAGCCGCTTATCTACCTTGACGCCATATGATTTCCTCCCTTACTGTGAGATAGAGAACCAGTGGCCTACCTGAATAGGCATAAGTTGGAAATTGGATTGGAATATGGACCAGGCTGCATAATGATTACCTTCCATATGTTCAAGTTTAGGAGATGTTATGTATGTACGTAAGTGACTAGGGGTTGTATAGGTAAGGAGGAATACAACAGCGTGATTTAATCTGAAAGATATAGAACAGCCTGAATTATGAAGGTGCAGCCTGTATAGTGACTATATCATGGCTTTGTTAACATTATATGGAATCCCAAATATCATTCGTCATGGATGGCTAGTCTCACATTTCATAGTGCCTAGACTGAGCTCCCGTAACTAATATATTAATTGCCGGGGCAGCTATCACAGCGCTATTCTAACTAACATCTCCGTACCCCGTAGGATGCAATTTTCGATGAATGATAAAGACAATTCATGGTGGTGGTCTGCCATTTGTCCTTATCCGAGTTTATCGCATCTGTACTTTCGGGTGTCTGTGGCATGGAACGTTGAGTATCAGCCTCTGCAGACGGCTACGCATTCAGTTTCAATCGCTTCCGCGAGATGGTTTGAGAGACTGGAAAAAGTCGGATTGAAAGCACGCCGTGCCCAATGGATTATGTCAAACATCACACGGGTACACTGAGAGTCATTCACAGGGGAAGAAGGGTGTAAGTCGCCCCTCAAAGGCGCATTGCCAGCTCGTTCATCATCAGTAGAATCTGTATGGGATAGCATTTCTGAGTACAGGTAGAAGGAAGACGTGGATTGAGGGGGGGAAAGATCTTTATAGGTTGGAATGATGTGTAGCAGATGATTTATAGCGGCAAGGCCGATCAGGGTTAGTTCAACCGAGTCCAACGATAGCCCACTCAACCACCCTATGGCCCTCTTAGCGGTCATAGATGGTGGTATAGATATGTTATCCGTCACCCGCGCTTCCAAGATGGCAGCGATCATTGCACAGCGCGCTGCAATGATAATCTCTTCTCGAACTGATACCGGAATCGACGAGTCAAGAAAGTTGCAGGTAGTGGAGGCCGAGGAGGCCAGCTTACCCCGGGGAGAAGGTAGCGCACTCAGAACAGCCTGAATATTGCCCATACGCCTCTGGTTGGAGAAAACCGCTTTCATGGCTAGCGCTCGAGTGTGAGCGGCTGACGGTCGGGGGGAAACGTTAAGCGCACGCTCGATCTGGGCCATCAGGTTCCCTCTATGCTCATCCGATTCGACATCGAGGGATTCCAACAGCGCCTGCTGCAGTCGGTGGCTCGACCACCATGCCGCCAGAGCATCTAGCGACGACTGGATAGCCGGATCATCAACCACCACATCGAGAAGTGCCCCCCGATTACCAGCTGCCACCTTCATAGACCGGTTCCAGGTGAGATTTGCCGCACGCTGGAGAATGGATGGAATCATGACTTCGTCACAGTCAATTTCGAGTAGGGCCGTGAGATGTTCCGAAAGGGCGTCCGGATGGTGGTCAGGGAGCGACCGGTTCATCTTCCTGGCAAGACTCCACTGATAGTTCGCCAACAATCGGGCGATTTGGTTTGAAAAGCTAAACGCAAACGATCCAGGCTCCCCGATTGTCCACAGAATCATCCAGCAATGAAGAGCCTTAAGCATCATCCGGGCCGGCGTACGTGGCAGCGTGCCAGCCGCGAAGATGGTGAGGACCAGGCGGCTTTTGCTAACCTCCACATCGCCGCCGGCCAATTGAGCGTCGATCGCAATGTCCCAGGTCTTGACGCGACCCTTTTCATCTTCTTCCGTAATGCCCGTGATCCAGGAGTAGATCTTCCAGCCCAGAATGCATCCGAGAAAATACTCGCAGCAACGGAACGTAACCGCGAACCACTCTACGAAGAACCGGTGGCGTGGGACGCCAACTCGTTGCATGCTGGTCAGCCAGGCTTGCCTCCGAAGATCGTGGGGTGCCATATGTTTCGCCGTCGAATCCGAGCATGCCGGTATGGTGGTATGGCGGAAAGATTGGGGCCTAGAGTTGAAAAGATAGAGGAATATCACAAAGGCGCAGCTCATTACAAGGATGGCTGTAACCATGAAACGAAGGATGGCTCTCATAGGCCACGAATCCCACGCACACGGTAGAAACGCCTGCGACCACGAAATACCTGCCATGCTCATAGCATGGGTCACCCAGTGATAGGGTACGGCCATCAGTCCCTTATTTGCAGTCTCGGCCTTCTTGTGGTTGCTCATTCCTTCCACTACCATCAAACTTGCGATTGCACCTAACATGAACTTTGCCCCTGGGTAGTTCCGACGTTGATACCCGCCACCTCCGGCTGACGAGTTTCGCTCTTCCTGTAGATAGGACTGAGCATAGGAGCGCGGCATGACCGACGAGGCCCGCATCTTCTGCATCTCTGGCGGTACCTTGATCAGCCCTTCTACACGGTTAAGGGCTTCGACTTTTTCCTTGACCGCCTCGCTGTGAGAAACTACGGCCGGAGGTGAGCTGGACAAAGATGGTGCTGATGATACCGTGTTGTTGCCTGAAAAAGGCGTTGAGTCAGTGGATGTCGCCATGTCAACAACAATCTTGTCCACTTCTCTCAGTCGGACCTTCAACGCCCTATTCTCTTCCTCAAGACATCTATTTCGCTGCTCTAGATGCCGGATATACTCGGTTGCTTTGGAGAGAACCGAGGCTTTGTTCCTCTTCGTCGCCGCAAAGCTGCCCTCGCCGCCGTCTTCGCCCACAAAGGCGAACCCATCTGAAGCTCGGAGGCTTGGAATACAGTCTCTGAGCTCGGTAATCTTTTCATTCAGGTTGGCTCGATATCTCCGTTCTACAATGTTATGCGGCCGCACTTTTGCCGGATGGGACCTCAGAGATTGATCGGCCAACCCAGCGAAATCCCCATCCTGACCGGGGGATTTGCGCTTTCGGCCTACCGCAAGGCTCGATTTCGGTGGTGATCGGGCTCTCTCAAGGGCTCGAACGGCTATTTGATCATTGCAGGTGTAGGATATCTGGGCTGCTGGTGATCCTATTGACGAATGAAACTCCGAGGCATTGAGGTCCCTATGCAACGGTGATAGGATCCCGATTCCTGACTTCTTTGACGCATTCTGCCTCCCTGAGAACAAATCCGTAGTATCCGGAGCATCCCACTTGATCCATTCATCTTCCCATAGCATAACAGTCGCGTCGGAAATGACATTGCCGGCAAGGGAGGGGTCCCCTAGTTCACCTTCGATCGGATCAATAGGTGGCATGCTCTCAAGTAAATTAGACGATGCTCCGGCCTGTGGGGAAATCGATGATGGACAGGAGACCATCATATATGTGGTAGGGGCCGTGGCTAGTCTCTCAGTCCATCATCGGTTACTGTTTAGAAATTGGTGTCACATCAAGAGTCAATATTTGTGGGTGAGAAGAGGAGATGAAGATGACATGTATATTGTACAGTACAGTTGGTGGTTTCTTGCTCCTCTTCTTCACGTGGATCGTGCCACACTGCCGCGCGGGAGCCGAATCTCACTTACTAAGACAAGATGACAAGTACGTACTAACTACTATATTATACTATATATCATAGTAGCTCTACGAATCCATTTCCTTTTCGCAAGTCTAGTCCCCCTCAGCAACAACCGCTTTTACATCCCTCAGCAGAGTTGTCTGGGATGTGCAAGGCAAGTTCACCAACCCTTTATCTCCTGGCCAGATTAAGAGGGCTGGAGGCCTTATATCCTATCTATGATAGAAAGATTGCAAGACCGCTATGGGAATGAATGGACTGAAGGACTTTGAACTCGATTGGGCTGACTCGGCCGAATGAGATACTACTATCATAATAATGGATGGTACCCTGTGCCGTTATGATTCGATACCTTTATAACTACTACATAGCATAAAAAGTCACTAAACTAATGCCAGCTAGTGATTGGATACTTTGGTCGGTCGAAGCAGCGATGAAGCAGCGATGAATGCAGTACCAGCTAATAATTAATGGCTGGCTACTTTTGCGATGTCTATATACATGTACATGCTAATGAATCCTGATCCTATCAATACAGTCATTCTTCAATCCGGTCATTTAACCTTGTTGCCGATCACATATATCACAAAGCCTCTCTCCTTCCTTTCCCCTTGACATTTTCATAGTCGTTACTATTATAGATAGCTGACTAGGTAGGTAATCTATTCTTTCTCTTAAGCTATCCTGCGGAGCCTTAGTAGAGAGGATCGGCGAAATTTTAATTAGTCGGCTCTTTTTATACTGTACAATATACAGGACATTATATCATTTATACTATACAAGGAAAATTTTCAATTATACATGTATATTAACATTCCCGGAAATTGAACATAACTAACGGTTAGAAGGGTTAGAATTAAGAAAATATGGATTACGCAAAGGAGGCAGCTTTATAACTGGTGCTCGGCCCATTCATTCTCTTTACGAATCTTCTCTTCTAGACAAGTCCATCATGATATTCAAGACTGTAGGAAGGAGTATTGCCGCGAAAAACATGCTTTCTTTCATACGTCCAGAGCATTTATAATACATAAACCAAAAACTCCAAATATATATCAATGCTTATGAATTGCAAAGGTATATGATTTCGTATACTAGTACCCCGTAACTTAACCTTCAGTTGTAGGGGGGGTTGGTGTAGACAGTGACTCACCAGTGAGACCACCACAACAACCCCATAAATACAAATTGAACTTTATGAATGGTAAATATATTGATTCCACTTTACTGGAGCTGTAATAGAGTAAGGGAATTTTTTTGTGAATCTACTTATTACTTTACCCTCGTGGGTGGATATAATGGTGCCTTCAATTATGAAAGGTTGATGGACTTAACTAAATCGCCTAGTCAATGCTCTATCTTTATTAACAATAGCAGTCTCCAGACCAAGGCGGCTATGAGTAACCCTGCAGCCAGTGGATAACATGGCGGAATGAGTTCTCCTTCTCACTATAACAAATAGTGACAAATGCAAAGCCAACAAAGAAGAACCAGTTCATTGTTGCCATTCCAGTGATATTGAGAAGTGGCATCCGAAACCGGTTCGTCTTATACGTGCAATCCATGAGAAGAATATGCAGCTGTCTTTCAAGGAGGCGTAAAGAATGGCGACGCATGCAGAAGAATTGCGTGTCATGACCTTCATTATCTTGGTGATGGGTCATGCTCCACTCAGAGGAATCTTGAACAGCAGTGGAGGGCTTGTATAGGCGCTCGTCCAGCAAGGAATTCCGCAGTAAGCTGATGCTTCAATTATGGAGATCCCTCAGTTCTATACCACAATCTGGGTCTTCTTGATGCAGATAGTCACGTATCTGAGAAGGCGATAGGCCGGCTCCAAACCGTGTACGAATTATATTAACGTTTAGCAAGAAGTCACCTCCTACAAAGGGTGGATGAGCCGAAATACTATCGGATTGAAGATGACAATGATTCTTGGTTTTTTCAAGTGCTTTGACTGGGGCCCGCCTGTAGGCGCCGGTGATTTTCCGCAGGCACTTGTTTTAGAGCGCTACCCAGGGCTGCAGGAGGCAGCTAGGCGGTACCTTCCCTTTTTCGCCTCCAGCCTCTATCTCACATCCATGGGTTATTGTTGGCCGGACCACTGCTGTGTAGAGGAGCCGGGATCGGCTAAAGCTTGGGCCCCAGGCAGAGCCCATATGAAAACGAATTTTAATGAGAAGGAGAATCTTCTGATGCACTTGCTTGATTTTCTGATTGAAGATCAGAGGGAGATATTTATATCTTTGGCCTGCAACCTAGATCTAGTATACATGACAAACGAAAATATCAATTCCTCCAATAGAATCCTCTTGGAATCGTTGAGGAATGTTCAACAAGTTATATCTAACATCTTATACTCAACATTTTACATGTTGAAGAAGAATTTGGGAGGCTATTGGGACATTCCTGGGATTAGTATATAGTATCATAAGCCTTATATTGGGCAATAATGTGAGTGACAACACCCAACCTTTCTTTCCATGGTTCGGATCATTGGTTCCTGATTACCTCAGAACCAACTTTCTCCAATTTCTCCGACAGACCCCCGAGACAGTTGCTTCAAACTGGGCTGCCCTTGCGGGCGGCCTCCTGCACATGGCTTGTCCACCTGAGCTTTTTATCCACTATACGCCGAGAACCCGTAGAGTGGTAACCGGTCCACCATCAAACCCCTCGATCGGACTGCTGCTTGGGTGTCTGCATTTCTCCGCCGTGTAAAGTGTATCAGCTTGTACTTGTCAGGGGCAAACTTGCCCCGGTGGTGGCGTGCCCACTGAAGGCAACTTCTCGTGGGCAGCCTCTAGCTGACGGCAGTTCCCGGCCGCTGCCGGGCCCCACACAAGAAGGCTTATATCGTTAACAAACCCCAGCCCAATAGCCTCGCTCGAGTCGTTGTCGAATGTCTCAAGGAGCTCGCTTGCGAACAACGGGAACAGGCCGGGAGACAGTGGTGACGGTATGCCGGCTTGTGTGGTGATGACATCACTTGTATAGCCGCTAAAGGTGAGCTGTATCTTGCGGCCAGTAAGGAACCCATGGACGAAGCTGACAACCCACTCAGGAAGCCGCTTCCTCCGCAGAATCCATAGGAGGCGGTCATGGGAGACATTATCGAAGGCCCCCGACAAGTATAGGCTAAGCATAGAGACGATAAACTTCGGGTTACGGGCCTAGGCCGTATGTGTTACGCCTGTCAAAAGGGACAGGGCAGACCGAGTCGACCGGTTGCTTCACGCCCCCATCTGCGTGTTAGGCGCCAGCCCATATTCTTCCATCACGGCTGAGAGCTTGTCAGCTACCAGCTTTTCCAGGACCTTGCCGAGCGTGGTTTCAGAGTAGTCAGACTTGTCTTCTTTCCGTAGCACTGCAGTCACCGTTCGCGGGAACTCCTTGGGGTGGTATCCAATTCTAAAACGTGCTTGGGCAATGTCCGCCAGGTGACTAGAGATCTCACCACTACAGAACTTCAGCACCTTGTTTGTAATGCCATCGGGCCCTGGGGCTTTTTTGCTTGGGAAACGCTGAATGACCCCCTGTATCACGACCGCCGTCACGTCCCTTTCTATATATATATGCGTTCGGCAGGGGCGTTCAGTCCAGCCTCGCTAGCCATGTCTGACAGGTCAGCGTCCACTGGTGGGGGAAAGAGCCTTTCCACTAGTATCTAGGCCTTCTCCTTGTTATCCCCTTCGTATGGGCTGCGGTTATCCCGCCTAAGCGGTGGAATATGAGGGAGCTCCCGCGGCTTTCTTTGCGTAGTTGCTTTTTAAGCTGGTTCCTAAGCGTCCCGTATTGAGCCTCGTCCGCCGGGTCTTGGCTGGTAGCAAAGCGGCGCCGAGCCGTTCTGTGCGCGCACGAGGTTAGAGCATGCAATAAACCATGCTTGTTGGGCATTCTGGCTAGGTATGGTGGTTAATTTGGTACTTGTAGAGGCACAGCTTGGGTATTAACTTGCTTTCGGGCTGAGGATACGAGGTTAGGTCACTCCCATCAGAATTTTCCGGGTCGGGGAGCACAGGCTGGGGTCGTTTGATGGTACTTGAGCTTACTGATGGCAGTGTAGTTGACGGTGCTGAACTATGATGAGAGGTTTAGACCCTTAACTGTTGAAAATAATTCTGATTTTACGTGAGCAGACGCCCTTCCTTTTTTTTTAATGAAGGAAACGCTCTTTGCAAGAGCCTAAAAACTTCCAGCTTGCAACCTTCCCTGTCTCGTAAGTCTTCCGTTTTGGTAGAAAGAAAACGTCACAGCGTTTCAAGGGCGATAAGAACGGTGAGAAGCTTAATATATGGGGATAACAAGCAATCACTGGCCTGAGAGAGCAAGCCGCCAACCAGGCGAGTCTTCGGATACCATGTAGTCATCGCAGAAAACGATTGTAAGGTTCAGATTGACAAGAAAGGGAGCAAGATTTCCATAACTTCATTCTGGTTTGGAACTATCACGTCCCGAGAACTATGAATCCTTTTCCTGGTCGAATATACTACGCTTCTCTCAAGGACACAGGACACTTTATGGGAATGAGATCTTATCAACTAATGGGCATGTGCAGTGGCCCGGGAGAGGATGGGATCTTGGGTGCGTGTTCTCGAGATTGAAATGGACTAATAAATCGGAACCAATGGCGGTGGCTGTCTGCGGGGGCCGGGCCGGATGAATGACGTAAGGCTATTCATAAGCGATATGATATGGGGAGGCGTTAGCGCCGTTTTCGGCTTGAATATGTCCTTCCTTTCTCTCTGACGTTATCTCTGACGCTAATACTAGTATCATAGTTGCTCTTAATTGATATTACTCATTCTGTCACTTAAATACAGTATATTTACGTACTATACTATATACTAGTATCGTACTATTGTACATATATAGTAGTAAATCCAGATCGTGGCTAACCCAATGGAGTAGTTACTTAGTAGGACCTATAAATAGATTGAGCTCGAATATAACATTCGAGGTACCTCAAGGCTAAAATCTCCCGATCCGTACACACATACGTATTTATAAACCACTCACTATTGTCATACTAAATGATAGTGTCACAAGGCGTTATCTTATCATTGGGTGGATGATATATACCACTCTAGGAGGATAGATTCTCGAGCTCCTCTTCGTCCTTCGGGTACATACCAATCCGACCTGTATCCGGCCTGTTATTCTGCACCCTAAACCTCGATGCATTGTTAGACTCACTTCATAGGCGGTATCGGCAGATACGCCCGCTTGACTTCGCTGGGCCCTTCCGCCCAACTTGAATGATTAAGTTCTTATTGGCAGTTATATATATTTTCTCCGACGGCTTCGCTTGGGTTTTGAGGAGGGCCGCCGGAGCTTGCAGCTAGAATGAGGGTGCTTTGCCTCCATGGGAAAGGGACGAGTGGTGACATATTCAGGATCCAGACAGGTAAGATCGCAAGAAGGATGCAAAACAGCCGGACAGGAGGAGTCTTCCTCTGCTTTGGCATAATGAAGCAAAGTATGGAACAACGCAGGTTCTGAGTCCCTGTGATATAGCATCATTTCGCCCAATGATCAAAGAAGTAGACATCGATTTTCACTTCGTCGATGCTCCCTTCCCATCGACGTCTGCGCCCGGCATCGAACTCTTTTACCGACCCCCTTACTACGAGTTCTGGGGGGATGATAACATTGAGAGCATCCGAACCGCGCGGGACTGGCTGGCCAATTTGCTCGCACGATCAGGTCCGTACGATGGCCTAATGATGTTCTCGCAGGGCTGCGCCCTTGGCATCAGCTTTCTTCTGCATCATCAGATGAAATCCCCCGATGTTGAGCTGCCGTTCAAATTCGCCATCTTCGCCTGCGGCGGACCGCCGCTGAGGGATCTAGAGGCTCTTGGGTGTAGCATTGCACCGTCCGTGTGGGACCGTGACCTCAGGTCCAGACGGGAGCTGGCGGAGGCCGCCAGCACGACCTCGCTCCTCACTCATGGCTCCCAGCGGTGGAGGGAGCTGGAAGCGGTTCCGACGGTCGATGAGTTCACAGGCGACATCGTCACCCCTTACCAGATCAAGATCCCCACCGTGCACATCATCGGTCGCAAGGATCCACGATACATATCGGGACTTCAACTAGCTACCCTCTGTGATCCGAAGACTAGGGAGATCTATGATCACGGTGGGGGGCATGATATTCCACGAACGAATAATGTTTGTAAGGAGATATCGAAGCTGGTCGAGACGGTTGCTCTTTCTGTTGACTGGTAGCTAGAGAGGGAAATGCTTCATGATGGATGTA
Source organism: Pseudotulostoma volvatum (assembly GCA_019804575.2). Taxonomy (NCBI): domain Eukaryota; kingdom Fungi; phylum Ascomycota; class Eurotiomycetes; order Eurotiales; family Elaphomycetaceae; genus Pseudotulostoma; species Pseudotulostoma volvatum. Next base: position 84,433 of record JAHQZX020003319.1, on the reverse strand, counting down.
TGTTTTGGGGAGCCTTGTTTGAACAATGTAAATGCGTTGATAGTAAGATGAAGATAAGGAAAAAACTCATAGATGAGACAAACGGAAGATAGAATACACCGGTCCTTTTTTATTTCATTCCCTACCCTGCACATGCTCACGTTACGCTCCACATCCCACCAATAAGTATGATTCCTACGGCTCGTATATAATGATTTAAAGCGCTAACGTAGACGGACATCGGCCTGGCCAGTTTGACAAAATGCTAGTTTTCGCAGCGGTCGAGACATCAAGCTGGTAAGGAGACCGGGATGCCCACGAAAACTCAGGCAACGCCAGATGGAGGCAGATACTACTTCATCTCATTATCTGTGTACGTGTAGGGTATGCTTGGGTTGATTCCAAATATCACTGTCATCATAGATAGACTCGGCCCCAGTGCATCCGCAAGCTACTAATGTTGCCGCTGGCCAGGCTGAATCCTGTTTTGCGGCTTTATATTTAACATTCACAGCATATCCTGGTCTCCAATTTAGCGATTAGATTATACATTGGTAGAACTACTTATGAAACATGTGTCAAATCAGAAGTAACATAAACAGGTGCCAAGACGGGTAGGATAGAAAGTTGGATATCAAGCTGGCCAGATGTCTGGGACGTCGGGCTGCCCATAAAAATCCAGACAAGCCAGATAGAGGCAGGTAGATACTAATAACATACATTGTAACGTATGTACATTCAAGGTATACTCAAATTAATTCCAAGTGTCTCCGCGAGCTATTTTAGTATTCTAAACCGGTTCTTCTTTGCCACCCTGAATTTCTGAGCAGCAACTTCAAGAAATCCTAATCGCCATTTGACCACTCTTATCATATCATATTATTCTCCTACCTTCCAATGGCTGATAGATCTAGGGAAGGGCGCCTCCAGTTGGCCCTGAAAGTCTATAACGAGGTCCAATCTACATCAATTAACAAGGGTGCAAAAGTATTTGACGTGCCTCCGTCAACTTTGAAAATATGGGTCAAAGGAATGAAACCAAAGGGAGATATGGTAGCCACCCGCAAGCTTACGAATTTCGAAGAATCTAATCTGAAATAAGTGTCTATATCTTGATAAACGAGGTCTTCCACCGCATCTTTCAAGTGTACGATATCTCGCCCAGCTACTATTCCATGCCCGACTGAGTTGATGAAACGGGATTTTAAATGGGTGTGATTTCTATGGCCAAAGTCATTGCTGGTGAGGAAGCAGAGGACAGCCGCATGAAGTCTATTCAACCCGGCAATCGTGAATGGGTAATGGCAGTCGAAGCTGTCAATGCTGGCGACCAAATATCATCCTTGCCAGTAAACAACTTCGATCTCCATGGGATAGGATTATACCGCCCGACTGGAGGGTTAGCATGGGCGAAAATGGTTGGACTAGCGATGAGATAGCCCTTCAATGGCTTCGAGAGGCCTCCCAACCACATACAAAATCACGAACAGTTGGCCGATATCGTCTCCTGATTCTCGACGGCCATAGCAGTCATGCTACTTGTAACACTATGCCCTAATCCCCAAAGAGGTATAGAACTGAGGGATCTCCATAATTTGAAGCACCAGCTTAATGCGGAATTCCTCGCTAGGCGAATGCCTATACAAGCCCTCCTTACTGCTGTTCAAGATTCCTCTAAGTGGAGCATGACCCATCGCCAAGATAGCAAATGTCATGTCACGGAACTCCTCCGCATGCATCGCCATTCTTTACGCCTCCTTGAAAGACAGCTGCATATTCTTCTCATGGATTGCACGTATAAGACGAACCGTTTTCGGATGCCAATTCTCAATATCATTGGAATGGCAACAATGAACTGGTTCTTCTTTGTTGGCTTTGTGCATTTGTCACTACATGTTATAGTGAGAAGGAGATCTCATTCCGCCGTGTTATCCACTAGCTATCTACAAGCATTGTACTCATAATATCCTTGGTCTAGAGCCCGTTATTGTTAATAAAGATAGAGCGATTAGGCGATTTGGTTAAATCCATCAACCTTTCACTAGGAAGATGTGTTCATCTCTCAGGCCTTGTGTCAAGGCTAGGGGCCTACCCTGCACTTAGATGGGAAGTCCAGAATTCACCTGCATATGACGTTCAGACCCGATCTATCCCTCAGCTTGACAAAGGTTACGCGGACGGAACAGCATCCTCATAAGTAGCTTCACGCACGTCGTTAATATGACTTCTGCCGGTCTTTCGGGAGAGCTATTCCCAACTAAGCTTAGTGACTTGATGGAGCAAGGTTTGGTAATGTTGAGTAGCAGGTATTACCGGACACGCTCGCTGGCGATGGTAAATACTTCTGTTCACATGCCTTACGGAAATGTGGTACCACGTAAACTAAATCTGATTCTTCTTGTCCATCTCTGTTTCGCTTCCATGCCCACAATTGTGTGCTTAGTCATCCGCCTCCTCTCTAGTAGCTAGTGGATCGCGACACTTGGCAGCAACTAGAGAAGGGAAAGTAAAACGGAAAGGAAGGAAGAAGAAAACAAGACAAGACGTTAAAAAAAATATAAGGCACGGTGTCATCTGCCTCCTCGCTAGTAGCTAGTGTACATACAGTTTGTGGATCGCGACAGCTTCCTAGTAAATTTAATAGCCTGTAGTAAGGAAACTAATTGGATGAAATAGAATAATATCCTTTCCCAACTTAATCGCCGATAGAGTTATTTTTTGTACAACTATTCATTACAACTGCAATCTTTTCACAAGTTCAAAGTAGTCATTTCGTGCCGAATTAATTTTGGATGAGCCACTTTAATTTGTCGGAGTCTGTTCTTGTAATGCATATAGTTGATGCATTTCCAAAAGCAGTTCAGGGTGAGGTTGACGGTTTATGTCAATACAAACTGTGAAATGATTGCGATCGTGATAGTTGCACATATAAAAAACAGAATTTGCGGTGCAAAATCACATATAATGCTACGTATAAGAGATCTCGAAACGAATATCTCAATACATTATCCTGATAACCGTTCATATAGTAAATATGCATTCTACTGCCATAGTTCGCTGACCCAGTTATCCGGGATGCCGCCATGGGCAAATAGCGATGCCTGCTCTGCCCTGACTGGCCTAACATTCGGACTCAGGTATACAGTACTAGGCTGATGGCGTAAACAATCGGCCAGTGTTCGCAATTAGTCAAGTCAGTCACCCCTAGTCAAGTCAAGGGTTAGTCAAAGTCAGTCAAGCCGACTAAGGGGGGGTATGTTGCACTGGATTGCGGTTTCTATGGATGTGAAAGGGATAGAGAGATAATAGAAGGAGGACCAGTGCGCTTTCTCTTTCTGATTTAAGTTTGATGAAGCGACTGAGAAAACTTGGTGCTACATAATTTTAAGAATCTAATTTAAGAGCATCAGAGTAGACCTGAGGGCTTGGAGAGCATCTAGGTCTAACAGCTGCAATATGTATGTATTCTGCCTGTTGCCTGAGATGTCCCATACGAAATGATAAATTCTCACGCTTTAATATTGTTGGGTATAATAGGTGGAATCACGCCAATTCGGAGTCTCGGGCGAGAGAACCTTGGCGGTCATTGGTCGGCACCGTTGCGTTAGCGCTTTAAATCTTTGATTAGTAACTATCATATATATTTAAAGCAGACATTATTAATGTAGTTTTGCCATGTTTTGAAGGTTCCGACTTATGCGCAGGGTAGGGAATGAAATAAAAAAGGACCGGTGTATTCTATCTTCCGTTTGTCTCATCTATAAGTTTTTTCCTTATCTTCATATTTCTTACTATCAACACATTTCCATTGTTCAAACAAGGCTCCCCAAAACATACATCCATCATAAAGCATTTTCCTCTCTAGCTACCAGTCAACAGAAAGAGCAACCGTCTCGACCAGCTTCGATATCTCCTTACAAACATCATCCGTTCGTGGAATATCATGCCCCCCACCGTGACCATAGATCTCCCTAGTCTTCGGATCACAGAGGGTAGCTAGTTGAAGTCCCGATATGAATCGCGGGTCCTTGCGACCGATGATGTGTACGGTGGGGATCTTGATCTGGTAAGGGGTGACGATGTCACTTGTGAACTCATCGACCGTCGGAACCGCTTCCAGCTCCCCCCACGGCTGGGAGCCATGAGCGAGGAGCGAGGTCGTTCTGGCGGCCTCCTCCAGCTCCCGTCTGGACCTGAGGTCGCGATCCCACACGGACGGTGCAATGCTACACCCAAGAGCCTCTAGATCCCTCAGCGGCGGTCCGCCGCAGATGAAGATGGCGAATTTGAACGGCAGCTCAACATCGGGGGATTTAATCTGATGGAGGAGAAAGCTGACACCAAGGGCGCAGCCCTGCGAGAACATCATTAGGCCATCGTACGGACCTGATCGTGCGAGCAAATTGGCCAGCCAGTCCCGCGCGGTTCGGATGCTCTCAATGTTATCATCCCCCCAGAACTCGTAGTAAGGGGGTCGGTCAAAGATCTTGATGCCGGGTGCGTACGTCGATGGGAAGGGAGCATCGACGAAGTGAAAATCGATGTCCACTTCTTTGATCATTGGGCGAAATGATGCTGTATCGCAGCGACTCAGAACCTTCGTTACTCCATGCTTCGCTTCATTATCCCAAAGCAGGGAAAGATTCCTTCTGTCTGGCCGTTTTGCATCCTTTTTGCGGTCTTACCTGTCTGGATCCTAAATATCTCACCACTCATCCCTTTCCCATGGAGGCAAAGAACCCTCATTCTAGCTGCAAGCTCCGGCGGCCCTCCTCAAAACCCAAGCGAAGCCGTTGGAGAATATATATATAATAACTGCTAATAAGAGCTCAATCGTTCAAGTTGGCCCAGCGATGTCAAGCAGGCGTATCTGCCACACCGCCCTATGAAGTGAGTCTAACAATGGACCGAGGTCTAGGCCGGATACCGTACCGGTCGGATTGGTATGTACTCGAAGAACGAAGAGGAGCTCGAGAATCTACCAGCGCCACGGGACTCCTAGAATGGTATATATCATCCACCCAATGATAAGGCAACACCTTGTGGCACTATCATTTCGTATAATAATAGGTAGTGAGTGGTTTGTAAATAAATGTATCATACTAATGTACGGATCGGGAGATTAGCCTTGAGGTACCTCGAATTTTATATTCAAGCTTCAATCTATTTATAGGTCCTACTAGTAACTACTCCATTAAGTTAGCCACAATCTATTTGCTACTATATATGTACAATAGATGGTACGATATTAGTAAATATACTGCATTTGAATAATTGTGTGTGTGGGTATGATAGAATATAGAATGAGTAATATCACAATATGATTAATATTATTATAACTAATAGTTTATACTTTATTATGTAAGTCATGATAGTTGCAGTATGATGACGGTACTAGTATATATTTGATAGTATCATACTATATTATCATAATTGGGTAGGCCTGGTACGTACTATCCTACGTATGAACTTGTAATAACCAACATATTAATGATTCACTAGCCAACCTAAGCTAAATCAATCGTCCATTTTCAAAATGTCCTCGAAGCCCGCTGGCGCCTTCTCCGGGTCTGAATCCTGACCGGTTCTTTGTTGACTAGGATTCCGATTTTGAAGACCCTATACCAACCTTATCTCGAAGACCCAGATGATACAGACGGCGCAGATGCTAGCTCGCTAGCACCCCTACGGATTTGATAAATTCTGCACCGAAAACGATATCATTCCGCCACCGTATTCGTCACATCTTTGTCAGCCACTTGATGTCTCCTACTTCTTGCCGTTGAAGCAGGCTTATGGGAGCTTGGTTCAAAGGAGAATGGAAGATGGGATTCACACTGTTGATAAGGAAGACTTTCTGGAGGCGTATCAACAGGCACGCATGGCTCTTACGGCAGCCGATATTCGGAGTGGCTTTAGAGCTACCGGTCAGGGACCTCAAGCTAGTGATGGAAAAGACTTCATCAGGTAGGTAGGAACGAAGAGATAAAGCTAGAGAGAAGAAGAAAGAGACAGACGAGTTGCTGCGTTGAGAGATGATATCTCTCAGCGAGCAACTCGCATTAAACCTAAACAGGCAAGTGTTATAAGACTACCAGAACTCTAAGTCCGATCCTGCTAACGCCACATCACCACGCGTCCGACCGACCGAGTGGTCATCATCAACATGGTCATTAAGAACCCGTTATTATTGGCAGCTCATAGCCATTCATTAAGATGTAAGGGCAGGCTGGGAAGAGTTGGATTCGCAGCATGGAAATCACGGATTCTGTCCGTACGCCTTACGGAAATGTGGTACCATGTAAAAATATAATTCTGTCTTGCTCTCCCCACAGAGTGGGTGATCCGGCCATTATAAGGTATTGATTGGCCTCCACCGCTAGTCTAATTATATACATTCATCTAGTGAAGAATGGGTAAGCTCTTCGACTCCCCATTCCTCGTCTCCATTCACTTCAATAGGCGGTGATTCATCAGCAATCTGTCCTGGTAGGGGACCATTAAGGGCTTTGCGGAGCTTATCCGGCGAGAAAACAAGGGTGGATGCGAATAGCTTTAGGCAGGTCCAATCAGTATGCATTCCCGGCTCTTTCAGTGATGCGGAAAGGACCTTCCATCTGATGATCAAGTTTCTTACTAGGGGCCCGTGTCCTAGTAGTATTTTGACAAGACACAAACCCTGTCCCCTAGGCCAAATCTGCCTCCCTGCGATGCTTATCTGCCTGCCGCTTTTGAATCTCTTGAGCTTTCAAAATCATGTCCCTCACGTAGTTCTATGCATCCTTCATTCGGTGGACCCGCCCCTGAGCTTCCCTGCGCTCTATTGACCGTGCGTCGCTTCCCGAGGATGACGACTAGTCAAAGGATAAACGGGGTTCATATCCACACTCCAAAGCGAAGGGGGAAAACCCCGTTGGCTCACTCTGCAATGTTGCTGCTGCATGATCTATCACCGGAAGCAGCCCTGATCAATTGACCTGGTAGTGGTCGACAAATGGCCTTAAAACGTTGTTGAATATGAAGCTTCACGATTTCTGTCTCTCCTTCGGTCTGAGGATGTTCGCTGGTCGATAGCTTTAGGCTAACACCTAGGATCTTGCAAAATTAATTTTAGAACCGAGAGATAACTTGGCCTCCGCGATCTAACACTATAGAGTCGGGAGCTCTTTTCCAACGATAAATACGGTCCACATAACCGTGCCACTTCTTTGGCTCCAGTAGTCTTATGGCAAGGGATTGAAATCGATTTCTTAGTCAAGCGGTCAACCACGACGAATATAGCGTCATATCCTTCCTCGTCCTTAGGAAAAGGACAGAAATCCATTGATACATGTTGCCACGGCTGTGATGGAATGGGGAGTGGCTTCAACAAGCTGGGGGGCAAGTCTCGAGGAGCATTAGCTCGCTGACAAACGCGGCAGTTTCGGACGTATTTCTCGACATCTCATGCCATGCCCAGTAATAGTGCTGTTGTTTATTCCGTCCTGGATGCGCGGCTGATGGCCGTCGATGGGATTCATCTATTCAGTGATGATGCGGACTTTATCTGGACTGACCATTATTCCCTCGGTGCCAACAATAAAACCTAAAAACTTGGTCTTCACACTGAATTCACACTTATGTAGAGCCACTTGAAGCCCTGAATTACGGAGTCGGGTCAACACTTTCTGAACATGGGCTTGATGACCCGATTCATTCTCGCTGAAGATAGGCAGATCATCGATATAAACAGTTACAAACTTGACGAGATAATCGAGTAAGATTCCATTGATAAAACGCTGGAATGTTGCGGGTATATTGATCAATCCGAAAGGCATGACGCGATATTTATGCGCGCCGTATCGTGAGCGGAATGTAGATTCAGGGGAAAGTCGGATTCGATGAAAGCCTTGTCGGATATCCAGGTTTGTGATTCGTCCTCGACTGATTCGCTCCAGCATTTCACCCACCAGGAGTAATGGATAGCGATCCTTCCATGAGGATAGGGGGATGCGAATGGGGCACTTGATGGGACAATAAACCCCTTATTCAGATTCCCCGTGATGGATTTCTTTGCCGCTTCAAGCTCCTTCAATGACATCTTGTACGGAGGACAATACCCTAGATCATGATCCTTCCGCAGCTCAATCTTATGGTCGCTAGCGCGCCGGGGTGGTGAACTGTCAGACTCGCTCGCTCTCCAGGAAGACATCAGTCCATGGGTGATACTCCTCTGGGAGCTTCTGCTGAATGTCTGCTCTATCTACTGCTAGCTTTTCCATAACATCGTCAATCTCACAAAGACTAGTGGTAAAGCCTTCCACGCCTTCCCGTGCTAAGGCACGCCTGAATTCTGTTGCACCGACCATTGCAACGCCAATCTGAACTACATCCTTTTATTTTTCCTATCTTCTCATTAGTGCAGCGCGCTCCGGACGTTCTTGTCCTGCTCGTTCATCTGTTCTGCCTGATAGAGCGTCTTTCATTTTCCGTATATCATCATGTAGGTCCATTGCTTCCATCCAGGGTGGCCGATATCTTCCGATTGTCCGGGATTCAAGCACCGTGCGTCAGTAACTTTGCTTAGCCAACTAGATCGCGTAGCTGTTTTCTCCAGCCAATCAAGTGGCGAGTTGTCGCAATTTGTTTCTTCAGCTCCTCATTCTCGAGCAAGCGATTCTTCCGTTCAGTATCTACTTGATGTGCAGGATTCGGGAGAAGACGCTTCAAGATCTCTTTGGGTTACGACCCTCTCGTGATGGTAAATAAGATCTGTGAAGGGCCTATCTTGTGGCCATATCAACCGTCGCTGCCGTACGCCCAGCCAGACATCCTGTTCCACTAGCGATGCCCGTCCAAGAATGATATCAGGAATGGGGTATCCTTGAATCTCCTGCCATCAACATCCAAGTGCAGAAGTATCATGTGCGTAGCACTTTCTTCTTTCTAGCCATCATATCCACGGATTCGGCGATCTAAATTTAGGGGGATTGTAGAGGTTGTGATAACGCAGAACTGAATGATATTGTATTCATACATAATAGTCTGCTATACACAAGAATACTAAGATAGGAGAGAAAAGAAAGGAAAGAAAAGAAAAGAAATAGGGGAACCCGTGTATAAGTGGGCTAGGTGGTGGTGGAGTAGAGGCCTGTTACAGGGACTCATCTCGAACACTCTATCTGTCTTGACAAAACAATATCCGCTAGCTCCAGAATCAACTAACAATTTCAATTCGATACTGAATCGATTCTTCTTAGCTACCTGAATTGGGACAGTAAAGCTTGCAGTTTACTAAGGTCTAATGTTACGCAGTTGATTCTAACCAAGGTTCAGGACGAGGCGTTTTCCGACTGAGTCTTCCTCACCAATGCTTGTGTCGCCGACATCCTTTAAGGACTTAAGGCTGCCTTTATTGTCCTTTATAGCAGGCTTCCGGGGACAGTATGGAATATAATAATAATAATAATAATAATAAATTGCTACAGCCACCCGGTCCATCTACCTGTGTCTTATATACATCCCTCTATAGGCTCCGCTCTTGGGTTTCTGGTGTCCCCTCTGCCATCAGTAGTATGGAGTAATATGGCCCAAGAATCCGTCTCTCTGTACCACCAGTACGTGTAATAAGATAGGTACGCTGCGACGAATCGGTAGGGTAGCGGTCACGGTTGTCTTTGAGGCTGTTGCGAATCCTGGCTAGCCAGTCCTCAAACTTAGGGTGCTTTCCATTAGTCAACACAGGAGGATCAAGGACCTTCTCAGAGCGATGTCCTTCAGGTTGGACAGAGGAGCCTTGACGGGATGGTCCAACAGTACTTATAGATATGTCGGCCACAACAATAGGAATCGGTCTCGTTCTTCAGTTACCTGGTCACCGTCTGCACAGAGCTTGTCAATCCGGATATCTTTGGCGGTGAGTCCGCCTTCAAGCGAGGCAGCGTTCTTCTAGAGCCGACAAACATAAGGTTCTGATCATTTTCGAGGCTTTGAATCTTGCTGAGATACTCCTGTTCTTTCCGGAGAACGAGACTCGTGAAATTAGCGAGGTTTTCAAATAGTTCTTCAGGGTCATCCTGGTAACGGATCAGGAATTTTTCCTCCGAGAGGTACGAGTGGGAGTCGGTGTCCTTTGCCCACGTAGGACACACGATGACTAGATAAGGGCTGAGCCTTGTAAACCATCTTTGCTGGATCAAGATACAAGGAAAGGTTCTGGATACTGGATACTGGTAACTGGATATGGTCCACGACTCTGGACTCGCGGGAAGCTCGACTGGATTCCTGACTAGATGCAGGGCAAGAACGGAGGGGTTGAAAATAATGATGATGAGGGTGGCTCGATTGTGGTTACGACGCACGCGTTGACGAGTAGCCGCGTTGAGAGATGATATCTCTCAACGAGCAACTTGCATTAAACCTACTCACTGCCCAAAGCAATCAATTATTTGGGCTAGGGGAAACACCTGCCAATATGCATGAACTGGAGCGGCAAAGATGCGAATTAAGAGCCTACAACGACACTAAACGGCATCACCATCAAAGCGTTTCCAGGCCATTGATAAGGTCATCAAAAGCGCCGAAGTTACCATGCAAAATTCTCTTCTTTGTGGCGAGAGATCGACCAGCTTCTCGAAGCTGCCAAGCGGCAGAAAAAGACAAAAAGCAGCGAAAAGGAATTTCATAGAAGCTGGAGGGAGCTTGACGGGTGCTGAAGGGCGCTGAAGGGCAGTAATGTATCCAGGAGCGTGAACGTGCTAGTGAGCATGATATTGAGGGAAATGAAAATTCAGACCAGGCCAAGTTACAAGAAAATGTAGCATCTGTAGTTAACTCGGGGATAACCTGCTAATATGCCCTAACAAATAATATTATACATAAATTAATGGCTTCAATAACTTCTGACGTTGAAGTTGAAAGGTTGATGTGTGTTGTTGGAATAAAGGATTTGCGCACACACGGGAATAACGAAAAGTTGGTAGCGTGCGCTACCAAAGAGAATGATTCCCAAGCAAATCCTGCTACTAAGTTTAGCATCTCATCTCCATTGGAGATTTGCTACTAGAGGGATTTACGTATAACTTATGGGAATAACGGAAAGTTGGTAGCGTGCGCTACCAAAGAGCCGAACAATACCCTAAGCAAACCCTTTTTGTTGTTGTTTAGCATCTCTGCTAGAGATTTGCTACTATAGATAAGCGGGTGTGTTTGTATGGACTCCCCTGTGAGTCATCCTTTATTTAGCAGGCTGATTCTTAGTATCACGGAGGGGTAATGCAGCCGAGCTGGCTTGTGACTGATTTGAGTTGATGGAATATGGCGGGTATAAGACATTGAGGACTTTTTTTTTTCATCACGAATAGCGATAACCAAGACATGTATAATATACATGCACAAGTTAGTCCTTTAATTCAAGATCATGTCAGCGCTTCTCAGTGCCCACCGCTGTTCCTCGTTACATAGAAGCCTTAGCCCTTCTTCCCTTGGTAATGTCAGCCCGTGAATTTAGATTGAAGGAACCTACCAAATACCTTCCTACATAGTCTAGCGTTTACTAAGCCTCTCCTAGCTAGGAGAGCTGGGAGTAGTGGCGCTGCGCCAAGACGACTTCTCCTCAGGGTAGAATACAGCAAAGCTGTTTGGAGGAAGACATTGTTCATCCGCTCGGAAATGATTCTTTACTAGATTTCTTCGAAAGGTAATGCAAGCCCTTGCAGAGTCTAGTCTGTAAATTCTATCTGTTTTTGATTGACGCCAGCGCATGTTGCCTCTACTTATTACTACTATCCTACCAGATTTAAGTTTGTACCGGGTGTTGATATTAATGCTTTTTGAGCTGCAGATTATCCAATCGTTTTCTTTGATGGATCCCCGAGAATGAAATTCCCCTGACTTTTATTGTCTTTTTTGTCGGAAACTTCCCTTGTACATATATACAGATATCTAATGCTCATCCCATGGTCAAAAAACCGCTAAAGGTTCAATTTTGTATTGGTACAACTTAGACTGCTCCTTCAACACTGATTAGGGCCGACTTAACGACTAATGGAGAGCGGTAGGTCTGAGCTACGATTGATAGGTATATGTAGCAGTACTTAGCGAATTCAGAACAATAGTACCTTACGCACCCAGACCTGGTCATAGGAAAGTATCGAATTCCACTTATTATTGCGAGACAAGAGTTATTTGTGCATCCGACGAGGCTCCGGCTATTCTCAATTGTTCAATGATTATTACATAATATCAATTAGGCATTGGAACGCAGCTACTTACCGTTAATGCTGATGCCAGTAGCTCCAAGTTGCGCAAAATAGAAATGGCCTAATCGGCGTTGTGATGGCAAAGATGACCCAGAGACATCGGATGGGGGGAAGGTCAAGTAAGGTCAAGGTATCTGCCGTATGCTTAGTTGTAGCGTTGATACCTTCGCTATATGTCTCCAGTACGATGATCCGGGAGAGACTTCGTGAATTTGGAAAAGTTAAGAATGAATTTCAGACATTTTCAATTTTCCAGGCATAGTTTCGATAGATCTGATCTTCGACAGTGTCCCTCATAAGGCTTTCCAGGCTGCAACTGTCGGAGTCAATGGTAATGACGTCTCCGTCAGCGTTTTCAGGCTTGCGCCCGCGACAGATGATTTCTGCGCGGTCATACACTCTTTCCCAAGTGCCAAAATCAAAACTTCCCTCACTCTCGTTCAAGAGCAGGTGCCCCTTGGACGAGAACGTTAGGACGTGGAGAGAGACAACGGACTTCATCTTGCACGCGAAAGGATCTTGAATGATGTCTCCGGAACGAGTGACTGCTAGAAAAGTCGCTGTGTAGGTCATGGATAAGGGAATCACGGCGGAAAGGAGGGCGAGAAGGGCGGTGTGAAGCAGTGCCGGCAACACGGGTAGATACTATCATAATAGTTGGGTTGCAACTTAGCGGCTGTCTTTCGGCTGCGATGACTGAAGCAAAATTAACTGACTCACTGACTCTCCTCTCCCAATTTTCCCATTGTCGCCGGAAATGACCAACGTAACCACGATTCCACGCCTTGGAAATCCTTTCTCTCTTCCTAATACCAACCGGTTCAGCAGACCCTTTAAGATCCCCTCCACATATCTCTCCCCGACACTACCGAGAGCCGTTCCTGGCTTGACGAGGACCTCAAGGGTGGCTTCCTCAGGCCGCTGGGCATCGCGACGGGCAGGGAGTTCTATAGGGCCGTTCACCGATCCGACGATCTGATACTTCGTTGAGGGACAGATGTATGATGCGGAGCCGTCAGCTCGGCGCAAGGGCGATATGACCGCGGTTGGCAGCGCCATCAATCAAGGGAAAGAGGAGGAACGCTTTTAATAGGTAGGTATTATCTATGTTCCTTGTAGAGTGGACTCGGACTGTGTTATAGATGTCGCTTTTTGCCCAGGCCGCCTCAGCCACACGGAACGGAACGGTTAATGTGTGGCTGTGATTGTGGGCCTGAGCTTCTGTGAGAGCCTTGGCTTTACTAGATCCGGGGTTGTCACGTGTATCACGTGGTTATATCTACAACAAGTTCCCAGTTAATGCAATCACCATCACAGCCATCAAGATTCTTAACTGTAGCGAAAACCGAACTACGCCATACCTAGTATATGCCCAAAATGGAGAGGCTGTCGGCATCGAAGGCAAATTTCTCCCACGCTTAATTAATAAAACTGCAAAATAAAATGCATTCAGCACGTCATGTGTCAAGAGAAGAAACGTTCAATTTAGAGATTGGAGTCTAGTAGGTAGTACCACCACCTAGGTAGTTTTGATTGAATTTGATTTGTGATAAAAGGAAATGTAGCTGAAAGAGAATATGGCTTGATTAGTTTTCTTTATTAGTAGTATGACCATATCAAAAAGTGGGGATGTATAACCTAGAGATCTTCTACCTTAGGCATTAGTCCTATAGAACCCACAAGCCTGGATACGACAGCTAGCTACGATCGAAACAATGTTATCCGTATATTCTCCGGTGTTATCTTAAGAGGCTTTTGACAGCGTCCACCCATAGCCTTGTATCAGAATTTTGCCTCCTCTGACGAGTAAAAGTAGTAATTGCTCATGCTTCCAATCTGTGGATTGAGGGCTCCGATAACAATCGAGCCCGCCCTTGGGGTTTATTTCGCTGATTTTGGTACCATGCTCTTTTATAAAGCCAATATCGCCCATCGAGTGTCTAAGGCTCTCGCTCTTATTCTTCATGGTCTTTTCCTTATCCTCGACCGGGGCCCGATCATGCCTAATTCTATTTTTATATACATATATTTCTTCTTTCAAATATATTGCCCGTTGCAGAAGAGTCTAGCTTCCACCTAAGATCACATTATTTTCATTTGAACTTCTTTGCGTTTAGCCGAAATAAAACGAGCCTCGAAGGATGACACGCCCGAGTCATATTGGTTTCGCTTTTCAAGTGCACGCTCAATATGCTCAATGCTCTCAGAGAAGCTTCATGGTAGCGGATAGGTGTCCTAGGAAACAATTGAAACGGTCGGGGTTGAAACTTAAAAGGATGGTGAAAAGGGAAAGTAACCCTTATGTCCGAAGAACGAGCCGTTCGACTCTCAACTCTATTAAATTAGAGTAATCAAATAGTAGAATTAAGGTATAATGTTCGCAGTAGCAATCTGGAGCAGGATGATGGCAGGCAACACTATAGAGTAGGTATTTCATTTCTGATGAGGTAGCAGGCTTTGAATCATGATGTTTGGGCCATCAGATAGGTAGGTACCACGTACTGTGAACTGGATCGAGGACTGAATCAAATATAATTTTGGTTTTTACCTAGGCCACCAGAGTGTGACCATCATCACTTAGTACAAAATTGCGGCAGGCGGCTAAGCCAACGGCCATATACGATAAGGAAAAAGGTAGCGTACTTACATGAGGCAGCAATAATAGTTCTCGATAGTACCACAAGCTACATCTAACTTGGTGGATATTCTATGATTATGCAATCAGTTATTAGAGGAAAAGGCAGAATCGTAGTAAAAGTAGGAGTAAAGGCAATCTATGGCGTTAACAAAAAGAGAATATGCGTGAGATGGGCTCGGGCTAGCTGCGGCAGAACACAAGCGTCATGAAGGTCCCTGTCGTGTGCATCCCCAAGCTCCAAATTTCGAATTCCGAAAAAGGAAGTTGTCTTTATCCCCCGCACTGGTTAATTGTACAATATAGTACAGTGTACGATTCATCATGTCGCCATGATTCTAAGACTGCTGAGATATTTTATAGTGTCTCTTTCCCCTAGCTTATTACTCTGAATATTATACCTTAATTCTACTAGTTACTTAATTGCTCTAATTCAATAAAGTCAAGAGTTGAACATCTCACCCTTCGGACCTACGGGTTACTTTCCTTTCCCGCCATCCTTCAAGTTTTTGGCCTGTTTTAACTACTTCCTAGGACGTCTATCCGTTACCATGAAGCTTCTTGAGTGCATTGAGCGTGCACTTGAAAAACGAAACTAGTACGACTAGGCCATATCACGTATGAAATTCGAGGCTTGTTTTATTTCAGCCAAATGCGCGGAGGCTCAAATGAACCGGAAAAACGAATAATATGAAGTTGAGCGGAAGATAGCTTCTCTTCTGTAACAGGAAATATACTTGAAAGACGAAATAGATGCATGTAAAAAGCTGGGCAAGACCGAGCCCTCAGCTGAGGATAAGGAAAAGACCATAAAAGAATGGGAGCAGGAGTTTCAGACATTCGATGAGCGATGACTTATTAAAAGAGTCGAGTACAAAAATGAGCTAAATGAACCTAAAGGCTCGTTTGTCCGGTAGGGAGCCTTGGGAAATGACTACTTCTACGATTTGGAGGAGCCAAAATTCCGTTGCAAGGCTAGGAGGTGGATGCTATGAGTGTGATTGTTGGGTGCTGTTAAAAACCCCTTAAGAGAATATATAGACATGTACCTATTCTTAGCTTAAACTATCATACCTCTCACATGGGACCCGTCAGAAACCCGTCGACGTATGAATCGATAATGCAGCAGGTAACGAGTTCAGCCTAGTTCATAAATATTTTGTCTGTGTGTATTTGTTTTCCGTCCGGTTCCCGTGACCGCAAGCGATAGGACGGGCAGAGCAGAACTGTCTATCTAAATACTAACAATTCTTACTGTATATGCAAAGAACATGACACCGCCGTATGTCTTTACCAGCGACGCCTGCAGTAGAAACCTTCTGGGGAAAGACAGAAACCCGAAAAAAAACAGCACAAAGATTAGAGTATTAACGCGAGTGAATTCCAAGCGTCCAGCTTGTCCATATCTGGTAAGCTGCTAGTTGAAGGCGCTGAGCCACTCGAATCAGGATTCTAACCTGGTGGCACTTCCGCTTTCGTAGAAGGTTATTCTTTTCGCCTTCTGGACCGCTTCCTTCTCAGATTTTGACTTTTCTTGGACCACTCCGGCAGTCACAGTCAGGGCCCTTCGGGCCTACGCGGACATATGCAGGTCCGCTAGTTATGGTAACCCCAGCATCCTTGGCACTAGGTGATTCACGGTCGGTTTGTTAGACTTGCAAATGCCTGGGCGCCTTGAATCCAAACAAGGTTATCCAGGTAGGCATCCGGCTAGCCTGGCCTTCATCGATAGCGAGGATTACCGTGCCTGTTTCCATTGAGGCTGCGCCTGTCACTGGTTTGACCTAGTGGGCTTTCCCTGCCTGTATCTTAGTCTAGGCTTCTACCTCTTCTTTTATCACCTGGTCGGAGACGACCTGTGTGTCACCAGTGTAGTCTGTAAAAGCCCACACGGCGTTGGGAATGGTTGTATGTTTTCCATTTAGTCTCCTGTTCAACGGGTCCCGCCGAATGCCTTGGAGATGATGTCACCGTCTTGCGATAAGCAAGCAAGGGCCCACGGGGACCCACGGGGACTGGTGGCCCCCAAAGGCACCGCCTATACCAACTTGACATATTTTCCCATAGTGTCCGGTAGCTAAGCGCGCAGCTTCTCGAGCGTCGTGTGGGTGTTCATTGTCCTACTAGTAGCCTTATGACCTGGCGGGACGAGCCTGTCGGACAGCGTAGGCGTTAATGGCGTTGCCATTGCCCGAAGGGAAAGCAACAGAAGCCTTTTTGTTTTGTCATAGTCGTGTTAGAAGCGGCCGCAGCCCAGTTAAGCGTTGGCCCTTGTTGTCCTCAGGTGGGCCTCCGGTAAGGGTCTCGCAGTACTTCCGCACCGTGTCGTTCAGCCCCAGAGCCTCAATGAGGCCAGCTTGCCTCCACTGTTTGAAATATATGGGCTGTCCAAGCAACTGAGAACTCCAGCTGGTGAGATATGTTAGGAGATATTTGATCGTCTCCGCGTAGATCGACTTACGTAGCTATGACTACATTAGGTATCGTATTTATGCCGTCATTAGACTTCGATTCTTGACATCCCCCCTGATCAGCTTTGCCTTCTCGCCGCGAAATGAAAGACCGGGATTGTTGATTCTCCCCAATAATAAGGACAATAAGCTACGGTGGTGAACAGTGATGATGAGGACATCGCTCCGGATACGCCAACGCTGATCTCCACTAAACTACCTAATTATTAGAAATTGCTACCCCGGGAAGGACGTTGAGAGCCGTATATTAAGTTCTTATAGAGAGGAATGGAGAAAGAGGAATGCAGGATTTTCATGAAAAGGAACTCTACGTACACTGCTTCCTCCATCTCGCCGTTGACAAAGGGGTTCTTGATATCCAACTGGTATACGTCAAGGCTAAAATAAGCCAGGATAGTCATCATGGCTCGAAATATCTTCGTAAAGAGTGTGTTGCAGCGTAAGTATCTTATATAGCCCATAGCGTTGGAGGTCTCCCCGTGCAAAAATTATTTTCTTGTGCTTCACCAGGACGGGTACCTCCATTAAACTTGTAGATAAAAGTCCATATGACGGGTACCACCTGAGTATCCCTTGGCCTTTCCACGGGAGTGAACGTATGCTTAGCTGGGAGCTCATTGTATTCTTGTATCGCAGCATTTACAAATCCTTCCTTCTGCGGGGGGTGACTTTGAAGCTCCCGCCGGTTCCTTGGTGGATCAGGAAGCTGGTTACGCCTGAGGCAAATGGGGGGGCGATGTAGAGTTCCTTTTCATGGAAATCCTGCATTCCTCTTCCTCCACTCCTCTCCATAGTTCTTCACGATCTTTCAATCAGTGAAGTTAGAGCAATGTAAAGTATGGCAGAGCTGGTTCGGTTCACCCATCCTTTGGCAAAATGTTTCTATAGTTTACCGAGTGTATGACAGTAAGCAAAATATGCGGTTAGTCCTGTTAGATATAAGCTGCATAAACCTGTCTGAGGACTGATGAGACTAGAGTAGATGATAGGTTCGCCGATAAGGGGGGGTTAACTTTTATTAGTAATAAGTATACGGACTCTTCGTTTTCATGTAACCATGACGTACGTATTAATTTTCAGCGCTTCCATGGGAGCCAGAGTTTAGCAAGGTATATCTTAAAGGGTGTACCAAATGAATTGACCGTCAAGCCTAGAGTTTAGCGCCGGATTTAGGAAGTAGTAATCCATCGGCAAAGGAAAAAGGAAACTATCCATTTTTTAAGGTATCGATCGGGTCATTCACGTGGGCAGGGCGAGCAAGCGTGCTGCTGTATGAGTAGAGTATACTATTATTACCTAATACTACCAAGGTTATGCTGTGCGTGTAATTACGGCGGTTGGAACCTATCATATCAATTCTCCGTACTACGTAGGCTCAGCCCTAAGTTAGCCCATAGGAGGTGGGAGGTGGAAGAACCTATCATAGCAGCTGAGATAAGGGAGAGATCGATGCGTTAGAGTTCTTTCATTACTCTGTACATCAATCAGATTCACAATTATTAATAACTAGTTACTTGTTACTATAATATGGTACTAGAAGACATTCACTAGCACAAGGACTAAGTACCTAAGGTAGGTATATAATAATACATCCATTTCTATTTTATAGTCATCTTACCCCACCAAATCCAGTTAATTTCTTCATTGCTTTCGAGCAGAAAGATGGTTAAACTGAGAGTATCTAGATATATGGTATATTCAATGATCTGATAACAAAGGCGTCAGCCTCACCTTCCTTTTTTGTTGTTCTTTTGTTTTTGGCAACGGGTATAGAACTCCCGCGGTATCATAGCTGCGGGCCCTACAAGAAACACATCTGGTTCATCTCCGAGTAACATTTCTCGCAGGCAGCACAGTCTCTACTCCTCCTCTCCAATGGCGTCTTCAGCATCCGACGCTTCTTCCAATTCTCTAGGTTCGAATCGCCAGATTCCCTGTGGGAAACCGGATTCCGGACCTTCCGTGATCCAGCATCAGTCAGGACAGAAAGTCGACCACGGTCCGGGCCAGTCTGCGCCGCTGCGGGACTCGCGTGATTCCAGGTTCTGCATTAAGGATTCATTACTTCAGGATTACGCACGTAATATCGATCCGCTCCAGATAGGTGATGAGATTCACATGGTTCATTCCGTATCGAAGCCAGCTCATAGCAGTTTATACCGCTCCAATCAGAATGCTCCTCTTTGTGCGGAAACTGGCTCTGCCGTTTCCTCTTCTCCATTCCTCCCCCTGGGTCCGCCCAAGTCACTTCTAAACCTCCGCAATAGTGTGCTCTCAGCAGACTCTATTCCGCGTCAGACAATAATGAAGGCGCTCGCTTCAAGGCCACCGAGGCCGAATAGTGGTGCTTTGACCAACCCACCAACGCCTTCACTAGTCAACCTCGTCAATACCCCTCCCAGTGGCGTCGGGGACGAGCTGGGCAGAATTTCTGGCAGCCCACTGTCGACTGCTCTCTCGAATCTCCAGCTCAACGGGTACACGGAGAAATCGCCTGTGACAGCGCGATTTGCGCTGCGCTCTCCGTGTTTCTTCCATCGGCGCTTTGACGACGCAGTCAACATCCAGAAGGTCCTAGAAGAGATTGCGGATGATGAATGGCTGTCGCATTCACGGCTAGTACAAACCGCCACAGGGGTAAGAGAGGTTTCGAAGCAGCTACAGCGGCGTCCAATCAAGCGTGCCGTGAGAAATGTTATGATTGTTACCAAGGCTCGAGATAATGACTTGGTGTACTTAACTCGGGAATTGGCAGAGTGGTTGTTGACAACACCTCGGAATGGCAGTGATCTCGGCGTCAACGTATATGTTGACGCGAAGCTCCGAAACTCTACGCGCTTCGATACTCCCGGATTGCTTGCGCGGGAGCCGCGTTTCGAACAGATGCTCAGGTATTGGACTCCCGATCTCTGTTGGACATCGCCGGAGAAGTTCGATTTGGTGCTCACCTTAGGTGGTGACGGCACGGTCCTATTCACCTCGTGGCTCTTCCAGCGCATCGTGCCTCCAACCCTCTCTTTCTCGTTGGGTAGTTTGGGATTCTTAACGAACTTTGAATTTGATAAGTATCGGGAACACCTGAACGCGGTGATGGGAGATGTTGGCATGCGTGTCAATCTCCGTATGAGATTCACATGTACCGTCTTCCGCAGCAAAGGAGCCGCGGCTGGGGATATGGAGGAAGGGGAGCAGTTCGAAGTACTCAACGAGCTCGTCATCGACCGTGGGCCCTCGCCCTATGTCTCCAACCTGGAGGTGTATGGAGATAACGAGCTCTTAACCGTCGTGCAGGCTGATGGTTGCATATTTTCCACACCAACTGGTGAGCTCTTTTCCTACGCTGATTAACACATAGACTTATCTTAGTCAGGATCAACCGCATATTCTCTCTCCGCTGGTGGATCCCTGGTTCACCCATCAATCCCTGGCATCCTTCTCACGCCAATCTGTCCGCACACTCTTTCGTTTCGCCCAATGGTTCTCTCTGACACTCTCCTCTTACGTATCGTTGTCCCTGTCTCTTCTCGCTCGTCAGCATATTGCTCCTTCGACGGTAAAGGTCGGGTCGAGCTTCGCCAGGGTGATTATGTCACTGTAGAAGCGAGCCAATACCCCTTTCCCACTGTCGTCTCGGGAAGTGGGGAGTGGTTTGAGAGCGTCCGGCGCTCACTACGGTGGAATGTTCGGGCCACGGTGCAAAAGAGCTGGGACGGGGACATATATGACACGGACTCGCGTGAGGAGACAGAGTTTGACATTGACATCGATAATATCGGAACGGGAACTGATAGCGGTGTTGGGCAGAGTGAAGATGGTGATGTTTGTGGGACGGGCTCGGGGAGCCCAATGCGACGGCAGCTGGGCCTGCTGAGTATTTAGAGTCGTCTTCGTCTTACTCCATTTATTCTTGTTGATATATAAATCCCTTCCCCGGGAGGGGGAGGGATTTATCCGCTTCAGATTTGGTCATGGTGGACAATCCTGTAGGAATTGTCCGTCAATACTTGGTTATGCCATGACTGCCGGTCGTCGGATTGATGTTCAAGTCTCCTTTCTACGCTTCTGTACGGCTAAATCTCAGAGCCGAGCCCTATTCAAGTGAGCCACAACCGCTGATGCTTGGCTTATAGCCTGTTGGAGGATGTGGTATTTGCGACTAGGCACAACAGCGGTGGGCCTCTGCAGCAGGATCTGAAGGATTCATACTACATCAGTCAGGAGCGTTACACCTTCGAGCAGGTACTGCTGCTTTGAGAGAAGCCGATGTCATTGACGCGTCACGATGTAACGTTACGATAGACTAAGTAGAATATAGTCTTCTTGGAGTCAGGTATAGATAGTTTTTTGCGGCATGAATATATGCTGTACAACAAACATCCCATGTTGACGGAATCCACTCGGGCTGTGTTTGGCGAAATCGAAGAAGTGAAGACGAAACACAATAATAGCCTATCGGATGGAAATCCAAGGGTCATCATCAAGCTGCCACCGATTGCGCATTTTTTTTTCTCATCTCCTACCAGTTGCACCTCTCGGCCAGAAGGGCTGCGAGGGTCTCAAGGTATTTCTGATCCACTTCGTCGAAGCCCGACGTTCGCGCGCAGTCAATATCTATGATAGCAACAACCTGTGAAGAGATAGCGATCAATGTAAGGCATTCGTGATTGTGATGACTTTTAAGAAAATAGGAAAGAACCATTCATTACCATAAAATTTCTACTAACAAAGCAAAACCGGGAAAATTCAAAGGAGAAAGGAAAACATTCGGAATATAAAGTAAGAAACGCACCTTCTCATCCACCAAAATCGGTACGGCGATCTCACTCCGACTCTTATTATCGCAGGCAATATGGCCCGGAAAAGCATGCACATTAGGCACTAAAACGGTGTCTTTGCGCTGCGCCGCCGTCCCGCAAACGCCACTCCCGAGCCGAATTTCTTGACAGGCGGTTTTACCTTGAAAGAGACCGAGAAGGAGTTTCGATACTTGCTGTTCTTGTTGGTGATGATGCTGGTGACCCCGCGGAAACATGTCCTCTCGGACGTAGAATCCGGACCAGTTCACTTCAGCCGAGAGAGCATCATATGCATGCCAAAGGAGGGATGCGATGTTTGCGAGGTTGCTATTTCAGTCCGTTTCGTCGTCAACTCCGGAATATCTTTTAGGTGATCCGATACATGAGACGAGGAGAAATTATATGACGTACATGTGATAATGATCTCGAAGAAGCACATTCCGAGAACGAGATAAATACACGAATGATGAAGGGGTTGTTTCATAAGTGATATATATATCGGGCGTTGGGTAATGAATATATATGATATGTAAAATGACGGATGAATGTTTGGGTACTCACCTCACCTGTATTGATTGCCCTTGCAAGAGAGACCGAATCACATCAGTCCGGCGTATATATAACAGCAGTATCATCCTAGCATGTTAATTGAATATTCGGTACGACGTACCCAATTTCTCTTCCTGTCCAACAAAGCCTTCGCATTCTCGAGAAGGAGCTCGAAGATCTCTTCTTTCGACCGATCCGTCGGGAAAACCGAGGACTCTGCGTGCGGCTACTGTTATGGAATTATTTTTTTTTTCCCATTGATTAGCAATTAGTAGTGACCTATATAGTCCCTTTTGTTCTCAATCCTTCACTTGCTTCGCATAAGTTTCCATGATGCAGAGTAGAAGCCAGGATTTTTGTATGGCTCCGTCTGGGTGTAGAATCAAAGAACAGTCTTACCATTGTTATTAATATGGAGATTAATATGGAATAATCAGGGACCAAGGTACTGACTGCTACCGGGTGCTTTTTAATGGGAGAAAAAAAGTTATAACTATCGTATATATAGTCGTTATACTGATGTGTATCTGGCTGGGTCTTAGAGGTACCTAACCGATTAGAATTGAATATTCAATATTCTGTAGTCTGGTGATGGAGTAGAGTAAGTAAGTAGTAACCATATAGAAGTAACCAATATAGAATGCAGTAGTCGATCGTTGTCCATTGTCCATGTATGTACCCCGCATGCAGGGCAGGAGAGGCTGAGGCGACATGACATGTTCAATAACCTCAATGATAATAACGAATGCTCAGAGCCTTGGTTAGAAAGAACAGCTCCTCATCTTAAGTTTTTTTCGTTAGGTAATTATCTCATTTTCTCCCATCTTACCACATTGAGATGCTTTGGAGCTAATATACATATATCCCAAGTGGACATGCCTTCAAGATGACTCAATATCTACATTTGCAGCATGAAGACTACACCGTGGGATGGGTATGTGCCCTCCCCGTCGAACTCGCTGCCTCTCGGAAGATGCTGGACGAAAGGCATCCGGACCTGCCCCAACACTGCAACAAGGATAGCAATGTGTACACACTTGGTCGTATCGGCCCGCATAATGTTGTCATGGCATGTCTCCCAAAGGGCATCACCGGAACCAATTCCGCCACCGCAGTTGCCGGTCAGATGAAATCAACGTTCCCGTTGATCCGGTTTGGGTTGATGGTAGGCATTGGAGGAGGCGTCCCACTAAGTGCCGGGGTTGATATACGACTTGGCGATGTGGTAGTCAGCCAACCACATATGGGCCATGGTGGTGTGGTTCAGTATGACTTTGGAAAGACCACGCCGGATGGATTCAAACGAACAGGTTTTCTCAACGCACCACCAACGGTTTTACTGAACGCCCTTGCAATCCTAAGAGCCAATTACCTCATAGGCGAAAGCAAGCTCTCAGCAAACTTATCCATACTTAGCGATCTACCGGAATTCTCACGGGACAACACGGGACCCGATGATCTGTTTGAGTCAAGCTATACTCACACTGGAGGGGATACTTGTGAGAGGTGTAATAAAGGGAGATTGGTGAGGCGGACTTCAAGAACTGAAGATATTGCGGTTCATTTCGGCATAATAGCATCTGGTAATCAGGTCATGAGAGACGGGGCTGTTCGGGACAGACTGAGCTCGGAGCTTGATGGTGTGCTTTGTTTTGAAATGGAGGCGGCGGGGCTGATGAATAGCTTCCCGTGCCTCGTCATTCGGGGCATTAGCGATTATGCTGATTCACATAAGAATAAAAGATGGCAGGGGTATGCTGCAGCAACAGCTGCTGCGTGTGCCAAGGAGATTCTGTCTGTCATGCCAGCAAGTGAAATAGGAGTGACGCCGGCGGTGGATGAAGATATTTTTTTCGCTTGCTTGTTTGTATGACAACCATTTCATTTAAGTCTGAACCGTGGGCAGTGTCTAATGTTATATTGCAATAGGAAAAGCTTCGGTCTGCTATAGATACTGTTGATCTGGACTGGTTCCTTACCGTAATATCAACACTCGATCAAGATCAATATAAAGCCCCTGCACCAACGTTGAGTGGTGACGACCCTAACTTTTGGTGGATCTTACAAAACTTAGACTTTAGAGCGTGGGATTCAGCCGATTCCTCCAAAGTGCTTTGGTTATCCGGGCCGCCAGATTGCAACATCCGTCGATTTTCGTCGTATATTGTGGACCGAGAAAAGAGCAGAAATTCCACAAGTCAGCCATCAATCTTGTATTATTTCTGTTCAACTCCGGCTAAAAGTCCAGCTGAAAGTCAGCCACCACTGGAAATTTATTTCATCCACACGCTCCTACATCAATTTGCGGGCGGTTTGCCGTTGGGAAAAAGGACATTAACTATTAATCGATTTCTCCATAGCCTGTGTGAAGGGGTTTTTAAAAAAGGAAACTCTGCCTGGAAAGAACTCCACTTTGAGGAAACAGACCCTCCTGACCAAAGTATACTAAAACTTCTTTACGCACCTGTCACCGAGCATTGGGCTGCATTAAGGGCGGTTCTCGCAAGTGGAGTCCAGCAAGCACTATCTATTGTCATCGATGGGCTGGACAAAGTGGGGGATCATCAAAGAATTAAATTCATCCGGGATATTCGCGAACAACTGCAATACTGGCAGGAGTCTCTCAAGTTGAAAACTTTACTTACCAGTCGGCCGCTGTCTGAAATTAAGGCACAGCTAGAGGGGCTACTACCTATACAATTCGATAAAGAGAGGAAAGGTCAGCCTAGACCCTGCATCATTCTATTATCTTCAACTAACTGAAAGATGAAAGAGTGCTTGTCTAGTCTTCGTTTTGATAACTCACGATACGCCAAGATCTCAGAAGAACACGAAGGCTCCTTTGAATGGATTTGGAAACATCAGCAGTACAGAGAGTGGTCACAGTCACACGCATCTCGACTTCTATATCTCCAGGGAAAACCCGCCAGCGGAAAAAGCACACTTACCAAGTACTTTAACGAAAATTTCATCAGTCGAGAACCGGGCCGAAAGTCAGCAATCCTGGCCAAGTTCTTTTATAGCTATAGAGAAGGAGAGGTCCAAAAAAGTCACTACAGCATGCTTCAGTCGATTCTCTACGATATTCTCGATAAACATGAGCCGTTTTTTTACCATTACTTTCAGTCTGAGTATCGGCGTCAGAGGCCGGTACAAGATCATGGCCCTAACAGTAGTTGTATAAAGTGGCATTATAAATCATTGAAGAAGGTTCTTTCATCGCTACAGGACTATCCGCTAGTGAAACGATTTTATCTGGTCATTGATGCTGTGGATGAATCAGAAGAGAATGATCGGCGTGAGATTCTGGAGCTTTTGTTTAGACTTTGTTTGGAGGCAAAATCTTGTATCGTGAAAGTTTTTATGGCAAGCCGTCCAGTTTCGGTCCTTGAGCGGCGAATCAGTGAGGTCCATAACTTCATAAGACTGCAAGATGAGACAATATCTGATATTGCTCAGTTTGCTGAGTCCTTCCTTCAACGCCTCGAGGGCGCTAGTTTCCTTGAAGAGGCAAAGGAATATATTACCCAAAAAGCTCAAGGCGTATTCCTATGGGTGAAACTAGTCGGAGAGGAGTTGCTTGCCTATGACGAACAGGGGCGTGCCAAGGAAGACATGTTTCAATTCTTAAAAAGCCTTCCAACTGAGTTGGAAGAATATTACCAACGTATGCTTAGCAAAATGGGGAGGACTAAGGCAGATGTTCGAGATGCGGTAAAGATGTTTCGATTTATTCTCTTCGCATGTCGGCCTCTTATTGCTATTGAACTCCTTCACACGCTCGGTATCTCAGATAATCCTTCTGAAGATTTCTTGCCCTCAGACAAATCTTTTGAGCAACGTGTTCCGCCAAAGCGACGTATCATTTCATGCAGTGAAAACTTCTTGGAAATTAAGCATGATCATGGTACTAGGTTAACTTTCCACTGCTTTAATCCCAAGACTAATAGTGTGCAGGTAATGAGACCGTCTAAGTGATGCATCAAACTGCGCGCGAGTTCATTCTCGACCCGGTTGGATGCGTTGCAACTACTGAGTTTAAGATGCATGAACAAGATGCCCACCTCTGCATATCTATTACTTGTATTCGATATCTCATGCTCTGTGTGGCGAAGGTCAACGCTGCATCACCGCGTATCAACTCCTGGACCTCGGAGCATTTTGAATTCTATGCCAGATACTTAGACCAAAGGCCATTAGCAACATATGCCTTGAGCTATTTGAAGTATCACATAGCTAGGTGCTCACAAGATGCGAGACTTCGGTCCATAATTGCTCAGTTTACTAGCATGAAACATACCCAGGCAGTGTACTTCTTGGAGTACTGGGTTAGAACATGCATGAACCGAAGCCTCTCGAGTAATAAAGAGCAAGCAATCGCAAAGAACTTTAGAAACAAACTCCTACATGTTGCAGCCCGGAACAGCTTGCTTACAGCAACTGAAGTATCCTTGAGAGTTGGAGCGGATGTCAATGTGGTTGATAAGGATGGGAGCACCCCACTCTCAAAAGCAGCAGAGAATGGCTATAAACCAGTGGTCGAGTTATTAGCTGATCAGTGGAATATCGATGCGGACTCCAAAGACAAATTCGGCCGGACCTCATTATCTAAGGCAGCAGAAAATGGCCATGAAGCAGTGGTTAGGTTATTGGCTGATCGACAGGATGTCAATGCAAACTCCCGAGACAGTGATGGCAGGACCCCGCTATCCTGGGCAGCAGGAAATGGCCATGAAGAAGTGGTCGGGTTATTGGTGGGTTGGGGGGCTGGCAATGCATACCTCATAGATAATCGTGGCCGGTGCCCATTATCATGGGCAGCGGGAAATGGCCATGAAGCAGTGGTCAAGTCACTAGCTGGCCGGTGGCTGCAGGGTATCAATACAGATTCAAAAGACCATGATGGCCAGACCCCACTATCTAAAGCTGCGGAAAATGGCCATGAGGCAATAGTCAGGCTACTGGCTAATCGGAAGGAGGTCAATGCAGACTCCCAAGACAGTGATAGCAGGACCCCGCTATCCTGGGCAGCAGAAAATGGCCATGAAGCAGTGGTCAGGTTATTGGCTGATCGGCAGAATGTTAATACAAACTCCATAGACAAATTTGGCCGGACCCCACTATCTAGGGCAGCAAAAAATGGCCATAAAGCAGTGGTCCAGTTATTGGTGAATCAGCGGGATGTCGGTGCCACACCCTTCAAAGACAATATTGGCCGGATATCACTATCTAGGACAGTGGGAAATGATAGAGCAATAGCCATGGTATCGGAACATCGGCAGAATGGTAATGTAGGCTCTGAGGAAAAATCTGGACAGACGTCGCTATTCCCGATGACAGAGTATCATGATGGTCATCTTGCCCACATGGATTCAAAGCATCAGGTTGGTAGGAAGCCACTCTTTTCGCTGGGGGCAGCTGCCAAAGATTGGTGGAAATCCAGAAGCCATCAGTAGTAATCTTCGACAAGACAAGATCCGAGGCATTTTAAAGAACTTAGAGTTTTTGATGCGAGCGGAAGAAAAGTGTACAGTACATTACTGTACCGAACAGAGGCTCGTTCGAGAACACACTGGCATGTACTTAGTGGAATTAACCTGATTGTCTTACCCCTGTTGGCACATTATTATTCAATCCAGGGTCACAGTCGGCTGCTCGAATTGACGGAAGGTAGAGGTGTCTGACGGGTTCTCCTTTGTTTAGAATCGAACAACTCGTAGGCCAGCCCATCAATCAATCATTAATTAGCTTTGTTGGTGAAGATTCTTCACAGACGCGACATTACCAAAACATAAATAAATTAGCAGCAAATGGTATCTATGATGCTCTATCTTCGGTTGTTGCACTATTTACACTGGGAGCTATTTATACTCCTTCCAGACTCTTCGGGATGGCTTATTTCGGCATATTCCGCCATCTCACACCAACGGAATATTTGGGGGTTTCCCATGGAATGAGAATACCTGGTCAACCAACAGCTATCGTAGCGGGATCTAATCAAGGACTGTTGATCGAAGAGTATAACCCGTCAGCGCACCGTGTGTCATATACGCAAAGGCCTCTATCGCGCCACCAGAACGAGAGAATAAATGCTTCAATTTCACATGTGGTGTAGTTTTATGTTTTTTTAGATCACAGTGACATGAGCCTTTTTTCCGACGGACACAATTTTAAATCTGTTTTCCGGAACAGCACAAGAGACATACTGGTC
This sequence comes from Pseudotulostoma volvatum, assembly GCA_019804575.2. NCBI lineage: Eukaryota > Fungi > Ascomycota > Eurotiomycetes > Eurotiales > Elaphomycetaceae > Pseudotulostoma > Pseudotulostoma volvatum. Next base: position 55,553 of record JAHQZX020003319.1, on the reverse strand, counting down.
GAACCAGGCCTATAGGGTTCTCCTGGATAACTTCCGAGCGTCTTCCAGTCTTTCGACTTCTGGTTTGCACCCGGCTTCGAGACAATTGACGATCGCATCCATGCCGGTTTCATCAACTACCCGATCAACTGCCAATTCTGGATCCAGCTCACCATCGTCAAATTCGTTACCCATCCATAAGATAGAATATGTTCTTTTTTTTTTAGTATGGGGAAAGCATTCTGGCCCGGTCGGTTGGCGAATATGTTGCCGCATCTTGGAGAGCGGTATAGAGAATATTGATATTCGCTAAGAATAATAAATGATTCGGTTTTATGGTGCGCCCACCCAACCTCCCCTATTCACACGCTGTTTCTCCTTAGATAAGGCATTGAATTTGATTCTTAGATAAGCGCTAGCTTGATGGAGAAAAGGAAGGATGACGCATGGAAATGCGGCAGTAGGTCGGAACATTGATATGCAATCGGGCAGAGAACAAATGGAAATAAAGAAAAGCTGCCTATTTATTTATTCAATCGTTTGCTTGCCACGAACGGCTGAATCTATATCCCTGTCTCTCATCTTGTCATTTATAGCTTGACCAAAAATCCCTTGTAATCAAACGCTGCCCCCAAAGGCCAGACAACTTCTTCACCCCCCGTGAAATCGCAACCACCAAATGCAAAGTCTTTCTTGCTAGGCAGCCTAATAACGATCTTATCCCTTATCATTCTCAGACTTTTATTAATGGCATACCCAATCCGTACAGGAAACTGGGTCCTTTCGTTAGGGAAGAACAGGTTGAATGAAAATAGTGGGTATGCAGGTAAATGATAAAAGACAAGAACCCAAGTTGATGATGCCTTCTAATCTGGATCATGGATCCAAGTTGAGAGATTCCGAGAGCGAAGGTCCAGAAGCGCCCCCAGGACGACTACTGACCAAAAAAAAAAAAAGAAAGGACCAGCTAGATCCGGAAACTTGGAAATGCCGTCTATAAGACAGAGAAGCACACGAGGAAATTCTGCCACATTCATAATGTATATAGGTTGCATGGTCCTCTTCAATTGACGCCTAACGTAATTCTCCTTCATCAGATCATCCATGGTGTAATGCGCACCCGCTAGGGCTACACCACTCGACCAAAAGGTCATAGAAATGTTGAGTGTATACTCAACATTACGGCCTAGTCCATTATATAGCTTCGTGCGTTACACATGGTCAGAAGTCTTTCATGACATGGGATCGATCACTTATACCCTCTACCACCTTGACGGTGGTGTCTTTGTGAAGCCTAAGTATACTCTGCCTCAGCTCTGTACCTAGGCTACTTCTAGGATGTCCTCAACGAGCTCTTCTGTATAGCTTTCGAAACCCGCCGCCTATTCTTATAACCCCGTCGCTGGTCGCAGCCCCCCAGGAGAAGAGGGCTTCCAGGAACCTGAATATTAGTAGTAGCTAGTATCTCCTCCGTGTTAGCGATGTAGCAGCAATCTAGATCGTAGTCACTTTCATTGGGCTGTCATTTAATCCAATATATAGCTTATGCTTCGAAACCAGCGAATCCAGTACGTACGAAGTATATTGGAACTGCGGCCTTGACTGACCCAGGCCTGAGGAATGGTAATGGGAATTTGGACAGACAGTCCTTCAGGCTATAAGACGACAACATGATCAGATTGGTGGGAAGCAAGGCGCCCCATGCTATTGACAGAAGATTCTAGACAGTGTGGTGGAGGTAAATGTAAATTCAGCGTTAGCCTCACAGAAGTAGAATGTACATTTTAGATAGGGAAGGGCTGTTTTTTTTTGTTTGCAGGCAAACTCAACTAGTATGATTATCGTGGTAAACGCCATGCATATGGCCACACAACGGCGAAGTCAAAAAGAATGATACAAAGCCCATGCCCAACTGCCCTAGCCTACTCTCAATCGTCGTCCAGAGCAAACCGATCCAGGAACTTGAATATATATAGGCCGTCCTTGATATTGTTTACAAAGGCGTCGTCTACAGAATCAGCCAAATATACGCCTTGACCAGCGCTCGGAATGTGAGCTGCAGGCAGTGCTGCAGAACTACTCCCTAGCGCAGCAACGGGTTTTCCGAAGCGATAGCCGTCTGTTAATATTTGCAAAGGCCTTCCTGCGGGATAAAGAGTAGAAGGGGGGCCAGCCGAAAACAAAGGGTCAGCGCCATCAGCTACCACGATAGCGTCAAAGTTGGTAGCATCAGAAGCCGAATAGATTTGATTGACACCATCAGCGAGACTCTCCGCAACAACCACGACATTGACATTGTCACGAGCGAGTTTTGGAATCAAACTAGTAGCTTGCTCAATCGAAGATGTGTTAGCAACGCTTGCAAGCACACCCACGTCAAGCCCATCAAGCCTTTTAAGCCGCGTCCCAAAAACACCAACGTTAGCGGTCTTATTGTTGTGGTAATAGGTTGGGTCTGGAGCTGGCGGCTCAAGCCCGAGGGAACTAGCGACTCTCTTCGCCAGGTCATTGCTCACGCGGTTGAGCTGAATGAGAACATTATTCTTCACGACAGAGCTCTTCACATTTGACACTTCAAAACGGATGGCATTGATCAGGAACTGCTGCTCGGCAGGTACCAGTGAATTGAAAAATAAACGTGGCTGAGACCAGACGTCATTAAATGTTGGGCTCAGCGCACGGATAAGCTGGCCATTTGCGGTGCGGCCCGGAGCTGTGAAGAAACCTCTTCCCTCGGTCTGATTTGCCTGCTCTGGGAAGCCGCTATTAAGAGTATTTGGTGTGTACGAGTCTTTATTTAGGGGTATGTACATCTGAGCTATGTTATGTTAGAATATTCGGATAAATATCGGGTAAGGCAGTATTCTTTACCGGCTCCATCTCGATTATTATTATGGATTGGGATGCGGGGCCGGTTTATTGGCAGCTGCTCGAAGTTGGGCCCCCCATGACGGTTAAGCTGGGTGTCAAGGTAGGAGAAAAGACGACCTTGAAGCAACGGGTCTTCCGTGAAATCGATTCCGCGGACAATGTGCCCCGGTTGGAACTAAAAGATCAACGTCTGAAACCAATCTGCCGAATCTAAATAGTCATAACTCACCATGATCTGTTCCACCTCTGCAAAGTAGTTCAGCGGGTTACGGTTGAGCTGCATCTTCCCCAATGGGGTGATGGGAACATATTCCAGGGGCACAATCTTCGTTGGATCAAGCAGATCGAACCCAAACCGCAACTGGTCCGTTTCATCCATGATTTGAACACCGAGCTACGGTCTTTAGCGTTCCACTTGTAAGCCTTGGAAGGGATCGAACGTTACCTCCCATTCAGGATATCTTTCTGCCGAGATTGCTGTATAGAGATCTTGGCGGTGATAGTCGCTGTTCTTCCCTGCGGTGGCCTGCGCTTCTTCCCATACAATACTTGCTTTGCCCTGTAGCGAGGTCCAGTGGAACTTGACCAACTTCGATGCGCCGTCATCGGTGACGAGGCGATATGTATGGACACCGAACCCATCTACGTGTCTAAAAGAACGCGGGATACCGTTCCCTGCCATTGCCCAGAATAATGTGTGGAGGGACATGGGCTGCTGACTGAAAAAGTCCCATGCAGAATCATGAGCCGTTGCGGCTTGTGGGATCTCGTTCTCTTGGCTTGGTTTAACGGCATGGATAAGGTCTGGGAAGAGGATCGCATCTTGAATGAAAAAGACGGGTATATTGTTCCCTACGAGGTCTGCTTTCCAGTCAGCAATATAGTAGAAAGAAAGCGGAAAGGCGCCCGTTTACCATAGTTTCCTTCATCGGTGTAGAATCTTGTGGCAAAGCCATGCACATCCCGAGCAGTGTCGGCACTCCCTCTGCTTCCGGCAACCGTTGAGAACCGAACAAACACAGGAGTTTCCTTTCCCGGCGCCGAAAGGAAGGATGCAGCAGTGATGTTTGAAAAGTTAGCGTAAGATGTAAATACCCCGTGAGCTCCTGCACCCCTTGCATGCACCGCCCGTTCCGGAACCTGCAACCCCAGTCAATAACATGTCTGCGCTCGCCTGTAAGGGACCGATAAGCTGTCGCTTCTCACCCGCTCATGGTCAAAGCGCTGAATCTTTTGACGGAAAATGAAGTCCTCTAGTAGAGTCGAGCCTCTTTCACCAGCCTTCAGGCTTCTCTGATCGGAAATCGGGCCACCAACATCAGTGGTCATGTAGGAATCAGTGTCATTCAGGTAGAATTGGGACAAGAATTCCTCTGTATCCCCAGCCGCATCGGGTTGTTCACGAGCATGGTACATATGAAATAGATTCTCGCCTGGTGGTGCTTGAACTGCGGTCTCGCCCATGTATGGGCATGCAGCATTGACAAAGGCAATAGCGCCAGGTAGGAGCCACAAGATGCGCATTTTGACCAGCTTGTAAGTTGAGCTTCACATATTCTCCGGGGGTTGATTAGTAGGTTATATATACATTATGTCCTCGGCAGGTAAGAGCAAACATCAAGGTTCGATAGCTCTCTTAGACGGAGGTAAATGGCTACCGAACTTGATTCACAAACAGAAGAAGCCCAGAAGGTTCTAGGATTCCTCAACAAACCAATGCCGAAAGGATGCTCTCACAAGCAGGAGTGGAGCCTTGCCTATTGTCGATCAGTTAGTTTAGTCGTAGGTATGAATGGATGGGTACTTACATCTTCTAAAGCTGGAGGGATTTTATGTTAGGTATGGTATGTATTATCAGTAACTCTAGTAACGACGATAGGTTTCTTATTCTTGAGGACCATTTCTGGCAAATGACACATCCTATAGAATCCTAGTATATATTCTTCCATTCTTCATATTTCGGACATATATCGTCGGAGAGTCGTGTCTTACTAGAATGGGTGGTAGCATCCGGCATCCCTAGCTAGGTATTTGAAATCGCTTTCTCCAATCGGGGTGACTGGTAACAAAACATTCGGACCTCAACCTGAGGGAAGCGAGGTTTAGGGACGGCAAACGACATCAAAACCGGCATCCATCATCACTTCTTAGTTACTACTAGTATGTATGATGCCGCCAAAGATCCAATGTACATGCCATAATCACCAATTCTTCCGAAATGGCCAATCGAAGACGAACAAACGACGGTGGATTACGTACAACCGCATCGGTAAATCTCCGCTGGATGGATCGAAATCATCAAACCATCAAACCATGTCAGGATTTAGTCACTAGTAAGCTATGTTACTAATTACTAAGTTAATGTAGACTGTAGAATGTAACTGTAGATTACAGATTACATGTATGGACAGAGTACCTCGCTAGTGGTAACTTATGACCATACATGACCATACATGACAATACCCCGATCATTTACTTACCTAGGTATACAGTAGTGCACCACGACATACATCTAAATCAACCAATAAGAAGCTTTCACGCCGACATGCTTGTCACAACGAAGATTGAAACTTGGGCGAATCGAGACGATGTGTGTGGCACCGATCTCAGTTCTCAGGCACTCAGATGACACTACTTTTCTATATACCTAGGTAGGGGCTACATGATTTGATAATATGAAGGTGGGTTCATAATAGTATGTCAATGCGGGTGCCGGTTAAACCGGGGCATTAATAAGTATTTTAGTATTCTGCTTACTACATATCATCACATCTATGATACAATGATATCTACCTAGTTCTACATAGTCTAGTCTAGACCGTGGTCTACCGAGGTAATAGTATGATAGTAATGATGTTTTACATGCTTACCTCAGGACCGGAGTCGGTGGAACACCATCCTTAGTATAACGGTAACTAACGACCTACGCCTACAAGCAAAATAGATGAGAATAGCCCCATATACATACAGGCTTTAAAAAGTGCCTGGAGATTTTAAATCTTCACTACTCTGTTTGGTGACTTTGGTCAGGCGACCCTTACGTAGTACATACAAGGGCGGGACAAGATGGCAGGAGATCTTCTCCGCCCACCAAACAAGCCAGCATAGACCTAGTGACGCCACCAAGGGACTATTACTCCAGTTAACCGTCGATCTTAGTGAGCTATCAGGTGGGGATTTAAAAAATACGCTGCGTTGAATGATACGGAAACTGCTGAGATTTGAGTATCCGGCTCGGCTCGCGTCCTGGCCCGGCATGATAGTATATACCGGACAGAGTAGCTACGCTATAACTACTACCCATGGATACGACTGCTGTATATGACCATGTGGTGAAGAGAAAGCTCGTGCATATACTCTGCGGCAAAAAGGGGTTCCAGCCAGCGTATGTAGGATGGGTGCAAAGTTACATGTCTGATATCATAGGATCACAACGCTAAGTATTCGACGGGTCGGTTGCTAGAGGTTACAGCGGACATTCTGCAGGACACCGATCCTTTCCCTGTTCTACTATAACTCAAAGTTAATAGAGATCTACAACCCAAGAACGAAGAGACACAAAGGTACATGGAGTAGGCATTTGAACGATGTGAATCTTATTGCATAGGAATCTACTACATGCTGAAACCGTCACACAATGTACATACCAGGCGCTTCGACCTCGGCCAGATCTACAGCTAGGAGAACTGTTAAGAGGCCAGTGGTGGAGGTACAGGTGAGGTGCTGAGCATGTGGGAAAAATAAAAGTCCTATATAGTAGTTTAAAAGCTAGGTCGAAAGGTAGGGCTAAGCCCTTAAATCAATACCTATGCACAATGTAACAATGTAGTCTAACTTTCTTTTTTTCTTTTGCTCTCTTTGTACCTCGTTTTGTTAATAATACATCCCTTCAAGTTCCCTTTCAATTCAGCCTCGTAACATCATAGGCCTACCACTATTATGATTCTCTTTCCAAGTTTCATAGCATTGTACATTGAAATGCGCTGGCATTGATAACAGACGCAAATGTTGTTCGCCCGCCTGATACAACTTGATGGTGTGGAATTTCGGAGGTTACCCTGCAAAGTATAGACATTGAGTAGATGAAAGAAAAAGCATCGCAGATGTCAAAGGCTGTTCTACAAGTGATAAAGTCTGACGCCTCAGAATGTCGAATGTTATACGAAATATAAGATGAAGAAAACGTATCACAGGCGTCGAATGCTATCCCGTATCCGATATAGCTGGCCATTCTGGAATTTGAACGTTATATGGAATACGGGATTAAGCAAACGCGACAGCCTGTCTCGGGATTTCGAAAACATAAGCGTTAGTTAATCAAATGAAAAAAAAACATATATATCACCAAATGCAATCTAATGTATACTTGACCATTTGAAGTTTTCCAAGATCGGTTGCATCGCGAAATACAAAGGTCCAACTTTAATAAGGGTTTTAGGAACTGTCTGATCACAACAAACTTATCGTTCATTATTAATTAGACCGTAAGTAGCCCGTACGGATGACTAACCGCATGTGTACGGCAAAGTGGAGCCCCGCATCTACCTATGATATGATACAATAATAGCTCGCCCCATAGCAGTCTTCAATCAATGAATGGATGGTGGGATCCGTTTCGAGAGGTGTCGGCCCGACCCGCATGACTGTTTTAATGCTATCATACTATTGCCAGCACAGCTGCTACCCTACTTTGTCAGCAGGGTTGGATCAGGGCGCCAGTGAAGCTGGTCCAGGAAGGGTAAAACGAAGAGAAGAAAGAAAAAAAAAAAAAACCCTAATGCATAGCAGCCCGGTAGATGATATATCGATATATCGATGGGAGCACGCGTCATACAGAACAGGCTAGGGTGCTACTAGTAGAGTAAATTTGTGGGAACAGTAAGGAAAAAGAGAAAACCGTTATTACTGATTGCAGGTGTTTATATGGTATAGGCTAAAGGTCACCTCAACGTCGGTTCTCCAAGGGGGGATACTGAGCTATACTGTGAGAATAAATAGTGGGGGACCTATACGACTCGTTTTCAATACTCTATAGATGAGAATGTTTGTGAGGATGCTTATGTACCGCCGTCGTGCTGCGGTGTAGAAGGATAAACGACTCCGGAAGGAGCCTCACCTCGAGGTCCTATTAGACATAGGCGTCCACGAAGCGAACTTCCTAGCCGGATTCCTCGGTTTTGCGCTCCAGCTGCTAGGTTGGGTCGGTCCTTTCACTTTGGTCTTTTTCCAGCCTTCAAGCCGCAATTTCGGGTTTGGCGAGAACTCGAGCTTCACTGTCCTAATTTCCCCCCACCTTAAATGTAGCAAAACGACATTTGAACATAACTTGAAATGGTGTCAAAATTACCTTGGGAGCTACGCACGACAAGAGCTGCCCAGTGAAAGATCTCCGCAACCTCCCACAGCTCCTTTTCTTCATTCATCAGCCGGAGCTTTCGAGATTTGCACATCGCTTTGGTCTGAATGGAAGGTTCCACACAGGGAAAGCTCCAGACGTCTTTAGTGCCAATAAGTTATAACCAGATACCCCGGCGCCCTTTCTATATACAGTATATACAGACTGAGACTATTGTATATAGAAGAAAACCCAGATCTATCTCGAATTGAGATCGATGGTCGAAATTAGGTTTCTGCCTGTCTGTCTATTTTTCTATCCCATCAAACCTTCTTAACGCAATATGCCCGCTCGTAGTCTCGCAAGCTAAGCCTATCATAGAGATGGCCTACATAATTAATTACTAGAAGTGAATATAACTTCACGAAAGAGTAGCTGCAGCAGTTCCCTCAATTAAGATAGGAGAAAGTGAATCACCCACTGGAGTGCAAAAAAGACCGCAATCGCCTCCGCACAAAACCTATAGAATCATTAGGCATCGAGGACAATAGATAAATAGCGTAGAGTCTTGCCTTACTAATTGTCAGCTATAGGTCTGAACCAAGTTGAAGTATCTGCACGTTAACGCTCACTATGGCTATTATAGTGAACACCTCGGTCTCGAAGGATGCCGAATAAAGACGTACTCAATCTAATTTAAGTAAGTCAGCTGAGCAGTGACATCTCTCTCTAGCAAAGCATACAACACGCTTGACATGATCGATATCAGTGCTTTCATAGTTGCGAAATGATATAAGCCATTCCCCATGGGTACGAACGACTCGAGAGAACCCATACGCCGTTGCGAATCCCCCTTCAGCCTGGAAGTTGGTGACCCGAAGATATCTGATTATTTCGTCGGTTAATATCACCACGGCTTCAGAGAAGAATGCTGCAGCTGAACCGAAATTATGGCTTACCTGCGGTAACTATCCAATAGCTTCACCTAGTTATTTTACAGGGCGCCGAAACAATATCAAGCCAAGGTCTTTTGGCTTCTTGAGTCTAGGCCTGGGGGCAATCACACTGGTGAGAATAGTGTTTTCGACCCCTTAATCGCCCTTCCCGTACGTACTTATCATTCACTACCTTACCTTACCCATAGTAAAAAGACGCATCTAGAAGACAGGTACTTGCCTAGAGCTGTGATTTAATAATTTGCTATATATATAGCTAAACAAAGGGTGGCCCATTGGAAGGTAACCGGCATGCTTTATATTTCACTTTATCAAATCAATCCTCTGTGATATTAAGGAGGTTTAGCACCCGTTAATAATTTCAATAGCTGGAGAAATCCTTAAAACTCGATTATTTGACAGTTACAGTATACCTACGATTCGCCCAGAACTTTTTTGTTGGATCAAGTCTCACGTGGCTAGGCTAGATTACATAAAAAAAAAAAGGCTTGATCGAGAAGCCTGCTTGGAATCCACCTCAACAACATGACAAGAAAGCCTCCTTGGTCCAATCCAGTCCACTCCGCACGGGCACGTTGAATCGTCTTTCCGCATCCACAAATGTGCCTCTTAGCCTTTCATACCTGCAGCTATTCGTTCGAAGCTCTTCCGACTGCTCATCAATACCGGAGAAGTCTCTCCAATCCCCACCACGATCAAGACACCAAGTCATTACCCCAGGCTGCCTACGCATGTCCGACCCCGAGTGGTCGTGGGGGGTGTCTGCGTGGAGGATAAGTATCAAAGTCTCTTTTTCTCGTTCTCGATACAGGACCTTGATCTCCGGGTTTCTATATGGCGTGGTGTGGGGAAAGTAGATTGGGTCGCGTAATGTTTCAAAGCCTTGTGCTGCTGACTTCCCAAAATACTCACCGTAAGGAAGCTGTAGCCGTAGAATCTTAGCACCGCAGAATAATGGCGGTAAAGCGATGTAAAGATACTCGGCAGTCCAGGATGTTAGAATCAGAGGGTTCTGAACCGAGCCGGCGCATTCGTAGGAAATGGTGTGTGCTGGGTGCATCCGCCGCAGGAAGCAGTCCTCACCATCGCCGAAAGGAAAGTGGAAAGACAAGAGAGATACATTTTGTTGAATCCCGGTTTTCTTTTTCGTGGTTGTGCATACGAGATAATAGAGGAATTCTCCCGACTCCGAGAATTGGAATTCTTTGTACACTGCGGTTACACCAGAAAACGGGACATTCACAGGCTCTGGCAAAGTCATTGACTGGGCCTTGCCAGTGACCAGGCACTTTACGCAGAGTTCATGTGGAGACGGGCTCCAAACAGCAAGCTGTTCAGTGGGATGGAACGTACAGCGCGCTTCAACCTGGATATCGATCGATTTCCAGAAGTGCCATATCGGCGGCCTAGAATCTTGTACAATGAGCATGCAGTTGTCAATCGCAGATATTGCTTTAGACGTGCAGGTGGGGTTGTTCGGAGTATCTAAATCGTTATCGCAAGGAATGCCCGTTTCATCGGTTACCAAAACCCCAGAGTCGGTTCTATCTCTGGGGCTCGTTAAACCCTGGGATTCGGAGCAATGAAAGGTGATGGCGCGCTGATGGTTTTGGGTAGCCTTAGACCTGACTCTCCACGTCCCTGCACCCGCTTCAGGTGGTCGGATATCAAGGACTTTGGTCGCCACATCTCGGCTGATTTCGTTCTTTGTGTCATACCGCTGCACTCGGAGGCAACTCGGATCTATCAGTGAGAACGAGTTGTCCCAAGTATATGTCGTGCTGAAAATATGCGAGTCGCCGGAGAACTCAACGGAATGACCCGTACTCACCACTTGCGAGCCAAGGATTGTTGAGCCGGATCTCGAGCTGATCAGAACATGACTCCATCGAGGGTGATGTCCATCACATGAAAGTTGATTGTCAAAAAGGGTCACCATGATCCCGTCAGAATGGGCCTTCACATCCATGACAACAATTGAGAAGTTCGATGACCAAGACCCGTCGTGGCACAAGTAGGAAAAGTTGACACGGTCGGAAAGCCATGTGTTTCTGCCGGGTAGGGTGCTCTCCCATTTATGATCCATAGCGCACTGATCTACGGCGGATGGTTGTGAGACCAATACCGGGTGCCACTCTATAACAAAGCTGTGGAAAGCCTGAAGAATCTCCCCTCCGGGAGGAGGATATTCACCTAGCCACATTGGCAAAGGGTCTCCGTAAAAAGCATTGTCTTCTTCTCGTTCTTCTTGTGCACCGATCCCGATAAGTCGATAGTCCGATTCTGTTACTTTACTGTATCGGGCAAACAAGTACGGAGCGATGAGGCTCTGGACAGCAGTGCATGTCCAAAACGCAGAACTCCGTACGAATTTTTCCACTTCTCTAAAAAGCTCACCTGAGGGCTTTACTTTGGTGAGATAATAATGCCAAAACGTGGCAGCGTGTCGAAGGAAAGCATGATCTTTGGTCTCGATAGTGGTTGAGACCTCCTGGCGCTGGTGGTATCTTTGGTAGCTGAGGTATGTAAGGCACGATTGACCCAGCTCGAGGTTCGCGGCTTGGGTTGATACAAAGTACTGCCGTAGATTGCCTGGGATATCTAGGGAATTCGGATCCCGGAGGAAGAATTCCTGGATTGAGTGATGGGCAATCCTGAGAAGCGGGTCTTGCTCGCTTCCCTTCACCTTGCGATCAAACACTACGAGGTTAGAACACAAATCTTGGATGAGATCCAACTTGGGTACTCTTGCTGAGGAATAGCCGGTCGTTGAGCCTCCAGCCGTGGCCAGCGCGTGTGAGAGCTCGCTCAGATGGAGAGGCTGAGCGGCACCCACGATCATGGTGAAGGTTCTGCGTGCGAGTTGTTGTTGACGCTCCGAGCGTTTCGACAACTGAACCAAGCACCGCATGTAGCATCTATCCAAGCCCTTTGGGAATCCATTGAGCTCTTCTTCGATTTCTGCCTCGCATGTCAGGTCCGCCCCCTCCAGGATTCGTAGCATGAGCGTTATCCAGAGAAAGTTCCCACTAGACTCCAATGTCCAACGCTCAATGCAACGCTCGCAACTATTGTCCAGCTTATCCTTGAACTCATCGGCCACATACCGCCTAATATCACTAATGAGACTCTCCTCCGGAGCTTCGATCTCGGTGACATCGTGCTCACGCATGGAAGCCCGGATGGCGTACTCGGGCCGACTTGCGAAAAACCATTTAACAATGCCGTAAGTCCTTGCTTTCAATAGCGGACAAAAAGACTTTAAAAACCCCTGCCGGTCTTGACATTCATCTAGGCCATCAATGATGATATGAACACGACTCACTTGCTTAATAAGTGCTGCCACAACCTCGACAGCGACCTGTAAATCGTTTAGTTTGAAGCAATGATTCGTTATATCTTCTTCGTACAGTCGTTGCACCTTATCCGGAATGTGGCTCAGGGCTGTGAGTAACTGCAACGCAAGGCATCGAAGCGCTGTGATCGGCTGCCTCCTCACCACGTCATCAAAGGCGTAGAGAAAAGTCACGGTCCTGAGACCATCGTCCTGTAGCTTGCGTGCGACTGCAGAGGCCAGGATTGTCTTTCCAGCCCCAGGGCCGGCACTGTACCAAAGGGCCGTTGTCTTCTTGGCACCGAGCCATTTCTTCATGTCGGGATGCTCAAACAGCCACTCACAGGTATTCTTATGGCGAATATCCATGTTGTCGCGAATATCCCCGCGAAAATCAAGCTTGTCGTCATCTTCACATGCTTTGATCCAGTCAATGATTTCTTTCCACGCCTTCCTTTTCTGGTGAACCGCTTGGTCTAGATCCTTCTGCCGCCTCAAGTCTGCCTCTGTGGCCTGCGCGAGTCTCTGCACCTGAACTGAATTGTTCTGCAGCCCTTGGCGGCAGTTCTGCCACTCCACATCTAGCGGCTTCACAATTCCAATGAGAAGGGTTTTGTACGCTTTTCGGCTGAGTAGTTTGGATGCTTTCATCCAGAACGAAACGATATTTTTGTAGGACTCAACAAGAAGAATTTGCATCTCGGGTGATGACTGGTATACGTTCGAAAAAATATGGTAGCATTGTAAAAGATTCCCAACCTCCTCCATGATCGACAAGATGGTGTCAAAGCAGTTATAGAAATTCTGAGCCAGCTGAAGAATGAGGCGAGCTCCACCATATAGCAGCACCGCTGTAGAGCCTGCCGCCTGTATCATGATATCGCAGACACTTGTGTATTGAGCCAGGCCAGACAGAAGTGGACGCAGCTTCTCGGTGATCCACAACGTTCTGCTCTCGCGTTTCTGTTTGCGCTCCAAGTCTTGAATGAATTCGGCGAAGTCATCCGCACATTGTTTGTGTTGGGCGGCGGGGTCTTCATGCGTCGACTTCTCCATTTGCACAAGGACCTTTCTATAAAAAGGGTTGCGTATGTCTTCATTATGTCTAATCTCGGAGACGAAGGATGCGATCGCTAAGGAGAAAGCGTTTGGCGCCATGTCTTCATAGAATACTTACGCCTGCCACTTGAGTCGCGCTTCCACCATCAACTTGATCACTCACGATACAAGGCACAACATGAAGCTAGTCAGAGCTGGAGTTGTCATAGATATTAGTATGATATTATAATACACTACATATAAATAATAATAATAGCTAAGGGGTAAATGTATGTGCTGTACACGTACTATCATCCAATGCGATGTGTTAGTACTTGTATGATATTCTAGTGCAACCTGAAGTCGATGCGCTTGCGTGTTACTACAGAATATCAAATTAGTTGCGGCTAAGCACTGCCCGACTTTCATGAATTATCATATCATAGTTAGAGTATCTGTATCATAGGATAGAAGACAGAAGATAGTAAACAAAGGAGCATGACCAAGTGCTTGTGTGTCTGTAAGTCAACCATGAATGCGGTTTTGCACACCCACACACTAGCGCACAAGCTAGTGCACAGACCCTAATCTGGAAAATGCTAATATACCCCTATGTAATTCCCTGACTTCAGACACTTTTGGGGATGACGACCGTAGCGGTCGTCAGCCTCATCTCAGTCTGTCCATAACTGCAGCCTAAGACTGTTGCCGGCTTTTTATTCTAGTTTGTGTGCGGTTGATGCCGATAGTACAGCACATACATCATAGAAAGTCTTGCATTAGTGCACCGGGTGACCATGCTCACGACACCCCCCTCACATGGGATGGGTCAAAGAAAGTTTGGCCACGCTTCAGCCCATCCGTTAGTATTTAGCCTTTCGCAGCCTATATGTTTTTCTTTTTTTTTAGCTCTTGCGGCTCTGCCACACCGTCTTTGAGGTAAATGCTGGCGTATACCTAAGACAAAGGTTCTACATATTAATTAATGGTATTATGTGCATATGTGTACTAGTATCTCTTAGACAGTATTTGGCAATAATGTGCTAGACTGGTCATCTAGTTAATGAAGATCTTCACTGCATGTTCTCTTCATCGCCGTATGACTCTCTTCATGCGCATGATAGGCAATAGACCTGAGAAGTAGACATGATGTCATAGTATTAATTCAGCCTCACATTGCGGACCCTAAAGTGCACTCACCAAAGTACCTTTTTCAACACAACGCAACACCACACCGCCATGTGTAAACTAGTTTTAGATGATCGCTTTCAAAATAGAGCTGTAGAAAAACCCATACGTGGGAACTTTATCTTAGGAAGGCGGTTAAGAGGCGGTGTATATTCTGCTGTGCTAAACCGATACGGAAATGTGTGTAGACCAGTCCGCCACCGTAGTTGAGGAGCCATCTGAGGCTTTGAGCTCGCACCTATTATTACAAATTATTTAATCAAAATTTTCAAGCCCATGAAGAGCCTTTCGGCTACGGTAGCGCTGCTTTTCTCATAGTGTTAATGTACCCTCCCCATTTCTTTCTTCTAGGGTCTTCGTCTCTTCTAGCCTACCCGGGTTGATCCCACCTAGGAACCATTCCGGTTGGCCAATTGCCCTGCTTTCTGGGCCTCCTGGAATCTATGATACTACGCAGGCTTTAAACTTTACAAGTAAAATAGATAATAAGTTTACTAGAGAAACAAGGAGGCCATCAAGGTAGAATCAGCTTGTGGCTTTATGGTCGATCATCAACTGCATGTTTTAGCGTGTGTAAACCCCAAGCTAAATATTAATGAAGTCAGTCCAGCTGATTATTATAATTAATACTATCATATTTCTGGAACCGCGATATTCGTGAGGCGATTTCCTCTCATAATTATTATGCCTTGTTCAGCCCTAGGCGCGTTCATTCTTGTGCTATGTAACAATCCATCAACCCGGTTTCCTACCAAGGGTCAAATCTTGAGAACTATATAAAGTCAGAATCCGTCATCTCACGCCTATCTAACTTGGTAAACTGCTACACCATCAACTTGTCCCCAATTTTGAGACATGGCTTTTAACGATGCCCCCGTCAATGATACAGCTAAAACTCAAGACAATGACCAGACAGATGTGGGTGGTGTATGCGAACTTCGCATCTGGCAGCAGCGCTACACCCGTGATGGCTCTCAGGAAAACGTCCTTGTGGAGAGCCTGGGCCGGAACTCAAGACTCGATGAATCGTATGCAATTGTAGTGAAGCAGGCTTTCTCATCGGAAAATCGTCTGGAATCTTCAGTGGTTACCATCAACTCAGCACACATTCTCAAGGCCTTTCGTGATATAATTCGGTTTTACCCCAGTGTGGCGGCGGACTTTTCAGAGCCTTTTGAAATAGAGAGTCCATTCCGGGTGTTGTATCATTACTGGGATGATATCGATGCATATAGGGAGTCTTTGGAAGATGATGAGGCTCGAATGCATTTAAATCTTCTGTTCGATTTCATGGAAGCGCAAATGGGGCCTGAGAAGAAACGGTGCGATGCTCAAATCAAAGTAGGCCAGATCAGCTATCTCCAGCTGTGGACCATCTACCGTCCTGGTGACCTTCAAGTACGCTTCGAGCGCGGTCATCCATGGCTTTTGAAGTTGGTAAAGACCGCATACGAGGAGAACACCAAAGTAGGGCCGTGGATGGAGCTGCACTGCACCTACACCGATCATGATGGTTTGGCCATTGGCGAAGCCAACCACGTGTTCAACATCCTTCAGAAACAGTACTTCGCCTCCCACAACCCGGCCAACATTCCCGACCTGCCCGCTTACCCGCGGAAGTTCCTCGATGATGACGACCTCGAAAAGCGCATGCTAAAGCGCGGTTTGCATTTTCTGTCCTTGCAAGGCACTCTCATTCGCCAGTATGACGGGCTCGCGGAACACATAAAGGAACCGCCAGGGTCCTACTTCCAACCGGATATAGACCTGTGGGAGGCTATTTGGTGGCCGTACAGCGAAACCGGCCGCATTGTGATTGACCAGAAAACTTTCACAGAGGAGAATCGCTTAAACCGAGTCGAGATTAAACGTGCTTTAGAAACAGACAAAATCCTCTGCCCGCCATTCGTGTACGGCTTCTCACTTGCGAAACAAGAGTGGTGCCGATTTTACCTGACGCATGTCCAGGGCGTTGATTGGAAGGAAAATGGGTTTGATTCATTGGTGATGAGTAAGGATAAGAAGTCGTTGCTACAAGCACTAATATCCTCCCATTTCTTCCCAGATAACCCACGCGACCAGATGCAGCAGAAGGGGAAGGGGCTTGTCATCCTTCTTCACGGAAAACCCGGCTCCGGAAAAACATTAACAGCAGAATGTGCGGCTGAGATGGCGGGGAAAGCGCTCTTCAGCACCAGCATGGCGGCATTGAACAAAGAAAACACACCATGCTACTTTGAGGGGCGCCTTGAACGGGTGCTACGGTATGCGACAATTTGGAAGGCTATTGTGCTTCTAGACGAAGCCGATGTCTTCCTCGAGACGCGGAAGGATGATTCCCCTGACGCCGCAGAGCGCAATGCTCTCGTCGCAATATTCTTGAGGCATCTGGAATATTTCAGCGGTATCGTTTTCCTCACCACGAACCGCATTCACGTCATAGATGCCGCTATGAAGAGCCGGATCCACCTCGCGTTGGAATACCATTCACCAGGACCGGAAATCCGACGGTCCATCTGGAAGCAGTACCTCCAAGCTGTGCCTTTAGAGCAACTAGATATTGGCCTCAACGATGCAATCGACAGCCTTGGCCGCGAGAAGCTGAATGGAAGAGAAATTATGAACGCAATTGGCACGGCACGAACCCTGGCACGCCATCAAAACAAGCCATTGGGGCTGGATCATCTTCAAGTGGTGCTAGATATTAGAAATGAGTTCGATGCGAGTTTGAGGAGGAGGGCGATGTCGTCTATGGGGAGTGATGCGAAGCATGCTTCCCTGGGACCGTTAGTGCGTCGAGGTTCATTGCTGGGAGCGATGACAGAGGACTCCGAGGAGTGATGAAATTGATCTAGCTCAGCCTGGTTAACCGTCTTTTGTTTTACCGGTACTTATTACTATTGTACTTAGACCAATACTACTAGACCAATACTAGTATCATCCGAATTTAGTAATCATCAATGTATGCTTGAACTTATTCCGGTCAAGCTTACATACATGTAGCAGTAGCGGACATTGCCTTTAGTAAATACTAAACACATGTCACAGGTTAACTCGGCCTTCCGGAGTTGATATTATTATTATTATTCTCTAGTTAGGACAAAAACCCACGTCTCGCGCGGGAAAACCTAGGTCTCTTTATATGCCGGTGCACCGAGACCACCGCTGTGCTTCCCCTGACTTCGCATATCCTTGGTGACCATTGTGTCCATAGGCCAGCTATGGGAGAAGCCTCATCATCCCCCGTCTAACCCCCAGTTCCCCTATATTCCGCGACTCAAGCAGCCGCCACCCACTCCGGTCCTCCTCAGTCATCTCCTTGGCACACCTGAATTGAGGGAGGACCCCCTGGCGGATAAGCCACGATGTGACTGCCTTTATACCCTCTTCCTGTGCTGAGTACCTTGTCGTAGTCTGTAGTGCCAGCATCGGCTAGCATGCGGTCTCGGCTCCCTTGGTTTTCGGCTGCCCGTTGTTGCCTACCGCGTCGCCTGCCATACTGCTCCACTTCGGCCTCGTCAACCCTAGCAAGATCCCTCGTGACCTCCCTCGCCTGGTTTCGAAGACCTTCTATCGGGCTTGGTGGCCGTGGCAGCTGCCGCGCCCTCCTAGGTTGATGCCGGCTCCACAACCTGTCGCATACCTGCTTTGTGAATTCCATCACTGGATGTGCCTCCGACTTCAATGCATACCGCAAGGCAGTGCTCCAGATATTTAACGGGAGGAGCTCAACAGCCGCCTCTTTTTCGAGTGCGTTGACTGGGGCCCCCTATAGGCGCCAGTGATTTTCCGCAGGCACTTGTTTTGGAACTTTACCAAGGGTTGCAGGAGGCAGCTAGGCGGTGTCTTCCCCTTTTCGCCTCCAGCCCATATCTCACACCCATAGGTTGATGTAGGCCAGACCACTGCTGTATAGAGGAGCCGGGATTGGCTAAAGCTTGGGCCCTGGGTAGAGCCCACCACCCGAGACAGTGCTTCAAACTGGGCTGCCCCCTTGCGGGCGGCCTCCCGCACACGGCTTGTCCACCTGAGCTTTTGGTCCACCCATACGCCGAGAACCCGTAAAGGGTCGACCGGTCCACCATCAAACCCCTCGATCCGGACTGCTGTCTGGGTGTCCGCATTTCTCCGTCGTGTAAAGTGTATTAGCTTGTACTTGTTAGGGGCAAACTTTCCCCCATGGCGGCGTGCCCACTTGGAGGCACTTCTCGTGGGCAGCCTCTAGCTGACATCAGTTCCCGTCGGGCCCCACACAAGCAGGCTTGTGTTGTCGACAAACCCCAGCCCAATAACCTCGCTCAAGTCATTGTGGAATGTCTCAAGGAGCTCGCTTGCAAACAACAGGAATAAGACAGGAGACAGTGGTGAGCCCTGCGGTATGCCGGTTTGTGTAGTGATGACATCGCTTGTATAGCCGCTGAAGGCGAGCTGTGTCTTGCGACCAGTAAGGAACCCATGGACGAAGCTGACAACCCACTCAGGAAGCCGCTTCCTCCGCAGAATCCATAGGAGGCGATCATGGGAGACCTTGTCGAAGGCCCCTGACAAGTCTAGGCTAAACATGACTTCTCTGCCCTTCTCGATACTGCCCTGGATAGCTTCCTTTACCTCTAGCAGTCGTGACGGTGTGTGGCTTCGTGGAGTAGTAGGCTTCGGGTTATACACGTTAATAAGGTCGATCTGGCCACGTTCCGACTGCAGAGTTAACACAATGACGCCCGCCCTATCCGCTTGGCACGTCCATACCCCTGTGCTTATAGCCTTGCTAACCATAAAGCACACTCTTGTCAACGCATCTGGACGGTAGGCCAAGTAATAGCCCGGTGGGCAGTACGTTGACCTAGACCTTGTGTTGTAGTATGGCTCGTGGATAGCGATAGTGTGATGGGTATCCAGGTCCAATCGGTCGAAGAGCCTCGCGGACTTATGGCCAAGAGACATGAATACACAGCCAAGACTGCCCGTGGCAAAGCCTTAACGAGGTTCTTGTAGCTGATGTAAAGCAGCTTCGCCTGGTCTACTTGCTTAGACCGCTACCCTGGTTTTCAGTCAGTCCATAACCTAAAGGTTTTGACTGTGTCAAGATTATTGAGGTCGAGGCAGAACCTCTCACCCCAGGTGTCTCCAGGTTTGCTCCTTAAGCATGCATCAATGGCATCTCAGCTAGAACGATATCACGTTGGCCCTGTAGCCTCAGCTTCTCAGTATGAGTGAGATAGCAGAGGATAATCCCTAAGCCAGGACGACACCGCTTTGGCTACATTAACCTCAGGTTGTCAGTACGAGTGAGGTAGCTGATTCCCATCTCTTTGCACACCGAAACGTGCGTCCGTCCTCTTAGGCTACTTAGACAGTCTCGTGGAGCTCTAGGAAGCTCCTCCGTCACTGCCATTAAATACCACGCCCCACAGAAGCAAGCTCCTGCTTCGCAGGCCTCTTAAACACCCGTGGCTAAGCCCGACGGGGTCGAAAAGGTCCGCCATTAGGCCATCCTAACCCTTCCAAGAGGTGCTTATAGCGTCAGATAGCCCAGCCAAAGACTGCCTATGGCAAAGCCTTAGCGGGGTTCTTGTAGCTAGAATCTTCTTCTTCTATAGCGGAGGGTGCTGCCTGCAATGTAGAGTAGTAGGAAGGACCAAGACTGAGCCTTAACGAGGTTCTTGCAGTCCTCCTATCCCTTGCATCACCGCATCACACTCTACTCCGATAGATAGTGTGTCAGACCAAGACTGCCCTACGCGTTAACGAGGTTCTTGAAGATCAACTCTTCCTATCGTAGCTATAGAGCTCTTTGAAGAGTTTGCATAATCCATTGTCCTAACTGCTTGACGAGAGCAGCTGTCCAGTATACGCCCACCGGAGGCCCGGAGTTAATATGATACGTCTAATTTATATGTGCATACTATACAATGCTAGTAAGTTTGTAACTATGAGAGATTGAAAGACCGTATCTGAGTCATCTAGTTCTATAGGATGGTCAACATTGAATAAAGCCTTGTAAAGGTTTCTCGATCTGAGGTATGTTTAGTTAGGTTTGGATAAGTTTGTCACTTGCATAGTTCGATATTACTATGATAGTTTATATCTTATGATACAAGACTAGGTACCTATCTCCATTGCTTTATTCCCTCTCAGCCGACCGGGTGATCTCCTATATCAGCTCTCCCCTACCTAGTCCATGCCACACCTTCTCCAATCCTTTGGCATGGCAATTCGAATTTAGGACCACAAATATATACCCGGTGTCTGCAATCTACCATACATATACATAATTATGATAGTAATTACCATGTAATACTAATAGTACATATAAGACCCTTGGGACCTATCATCCATAATTAGGCCAGGGTTCACCGGTCCGGTATAACCCCAATCTTCATCACTAACCCACCCATAGCTCGGGTCTTCATCACCCTCAATTGGAGTAAAACAAATATGCTCCGAATCCCCCGCCCTACAGTCTTCCGAGCAATATAAGTTGGGGTGGCGCTCGCGGTTTTACACTAGACCTAATCCATTTTCACTAGACCTATTCTAATTCTTGCAACTAATCCTATTTAGGTATTTTTTTGGGAACAGATAATTCTTAAGGCGCCAATTAGGGTTCACCCCCCTATACATTCAGCTGTTCTCTAAAAGGACCTATCAGCCAGATGAGCAGCCTAATCTCTTAACGGCCAATATTGTAAACAGTTTCTAACCTAATAACATTGCGGTAAGGCTTAGACATTACTATATATTATGTTACTATATTAATGAGTCAAATGTGAACACTCTGTATCGAATCGAGACCAGGCCCTCTTAGTCCTCTGCAAGACGTGCAAGTCGTTGTTCTTCAATGATAAGGAAAAGTTTGTCGGGTAGGTATCGCACAAAAATAGGAATAGTTAAAATAGCTGTATTTTCGATTCATCTATCATATCAAAGGGATTTTTCATACATCATCATTAATAACCTCATAATACTAAGTATAATGTCTGGGCTGGACAGCGTTGAACGTAGGGTAATAATATACAAAAGCCCGGTACTTTGTCGCAAATTTGGTAACGTAACTATTCTACTTTCAGCGCTGGAATTTCTTTATTACTATCCGTCAATTTCGCAGAGCACAGATAATAGCTTTGGATACAAATATAAATGTAAGAAAAAAATCACCGGGTTCCACTCCACTTCGACTACATCGCCTCTAGCTTGCACTTGTCTGTGCCTTCCAGTCCCTAGATGGTGTTGATCTTGAGAGTAGGTTATTCCCAATTTAGAATAGGCACCAGCGATCAGGTCTACGCTAGTCTAAATTATAAGTAATCTATTCCAAACTAAGTAGCGCTGGCCCAACTAGGAAAAGTCCATACCGAGGCATGGTATACCGAATATAAAGTCACAAACTATGAGTATATAGTATCTAGACAAAGACCGTGGACTCCCTGTTGCTCTATTACCAGCAGCCTCCCTTGTATATTGATTCCAAAGCACATTACAGGATGCTTGGATCTGCCTTATCGGAAATAATTCGATAACGCCATGAAAGATTAAATATGATCTGACCGCCCGGATTCCTAACCACATATCTATGATATATATGTGTAGTATCATAGTAATCGTCGATAGCCCATCTGATTAGAAAATTTTTCAGCCTGAACCATTAATTCCTTGCCCGTCCACAACGTCTTTGTAGTCATAATTAAACCGTTCCCTTCTCCACTTCCCCTGGTCAATATCACCGATGGCTGCTTGGTGGAACGGAAAAAGCCAGCTACCCTAAGGTCCAAAATATTGGAACCAATTTCCCGCATCAACTATTCCAGAGTTCTTTAGTAGAGGGAAATTATTGGCATACGCAGTTGTAAGTAGAATAAAAAGTCTCGGTCAGACACTGACTTCTCATATTCATGTCGGAATAAGTCCCAAGTCAGTTTTTCAGTAGTATAGAACCCGCATTGGGAGACCTCTATTCCGTTGATAACTTGTTGGGAGCACATAAGCCTACAAAGAAATCTCCTCCTTTGGTGCTGGGGCATTTACGATACAGCCCCTGCATTCCCTAACATCCACAACTCTATCACGGCATTCCACTCTCCAGTTAGGTTCGTTGGTACGCGTCGTCTTTGTCGTATAGCGTTTGCTTGCCAAGCGTATACCCAACGACTGGTTTGAAACCTCCCTATCTCTGTTTAGATGCCGCCAAAATGAATAGAGGATAGTGTAGCAAGGCTACCATCACCGGTGACCCTGGACTTGATGGCCCGAACGTGGGCACAATGGGATTTCGAAATTCCATCATGTTCGCATCCTAGATGAAGGGCTCTTTGAACATGTTCTGAATATCGGCATAATCCTAGAACGGCCAATCTCATAAGAGAGGGTCTAACTTATTATACGGCGGTTTGAGGAGCAGCCACGCCTAGATATATGGAGCCATTAGATAGCCACTCTGGCCACCATCGGACTGGAATCGAAGCAGATCTGGCTGAACTACTTGCTCAGCAGTCAATTCAGTCCCAGGAACCGTTTGGTCCCGTCTTAACCGAAAACGAATACGCAAAGCCGCTATGTATAAAGTGGCCTGGTATTAATTGGATTGCCTGTGAATAGTAGTTTTCGAGCGTCCGCTGGATCCTTTGCGGGACGTTGTTTGCTCCGATATTGGAAACGTCTCGATCAGCGGTCGCGATATGAAGAGCTTCGAGAGCTCTGGGATGGCCTTCACAATTAAACTATAAGCAATTCGATGAGAGGTCATCTTGACGGAGCGCCGGAGCGGGATTCCCGTCCTCGGTAATCATAGGAGCGTCAAGCGATTTCGATGGGAAAAAGACGCGGTGATTACGGATGAAATGGTGTATAGGAACTATCGTCACCGTACAGCAAAGTATCATAAATATGCTCCTCTAACGCCTAAGGGCGGTATTTGCAAACCCCGTTAACGAGCGGTAGAATCCGGATTCTTTATCTTGACGACCCCAGGCCTCAGCAGAAAGTTATGAATGCATCAACGATAACAATGCTTGTAGATTCGGTAGAGATCTTCACCCTCTCCTCGAGCAACTAATTCGAGGACCTCGCTTGGGGTCGGAGGCACATAATCTCGAAATACTTGCTGGACATTTGAGTACGTGTCAGCCGGTAGGAGTTGCAGAAGCATTCGGGTACCAATAATCTGAAGTGGTAGTTCTTCTGGGGCGATGCTTGTGCCATTCTCTAGGCTCACTAAGAACACCTTCGCTTTCTCTATCCTTCTCAAATCAGAGCCATCGTTAGAGTAAGAAATTAAATTCCATAGCATTCCTTGGTTTTCCTGTCCCTGCTCCACCCAGAAAGAAATACAGAGGCGTATTGGTCTTATCTGTCGAGTCTGTAATGTAGGCTTCAAAATGAGCCATAAGCACGGGCTGTACTAGTCGATCCACATCTTCATTCCGCTAGGATACCCAGCGGGCGCCATCGCCTCTGACAAGTAGAGAAGGTAACCAATACCGAAGCCCTGAAAGAAAAGAAAAAACGAGATATTAGAATGCACAAAGGAGTGTACTATTTTCAATGGGCTTGACTCCAGACCCTCGGGAAAGACTTCTTGAATAGTTTGGCGAGGTGTCTCCAACTGCTCGTAACAGCGAATGTTATTTCCAGTAATTGGATCGATAACAGCGCCCCACTTCATTACCATGTCCTTTCGCGGGCGATTCACCATGAGGAGAACAAAGGCGAAATCGAGATGAACGTAGACAGGGAAAGGGTGATGATGGTGACAGGGGAAGGGGAGCAGGATATGGGCGAAAGAAAAAAATATTCAAGTCCGGTGCTGCATGTGAAGGGGAGCAGGGCCGCTTGCAGTTGGAAAACGACCGAAGAGATGAGCGATCGAAGAGAACTAGAAAAATGCATGCCATCGAGGAATCTGGGGCTAGTGATAGCGCAGACAACAGGAAGGGGGAGCAGGGGCAAAGGGAATATGCTTGCAGTGGAAAACGAAATTCGAGGCGAAGAGAATGTGTGCTGCATGTGAGGGGGAGCAGGACCGAAGGAAGAAGGCTTGTAGTTGGAAAACGACCCTAGGATGAGCGAACTGGAGAAACGTATATAGCATAAGAAAGCTGATGCTATGGATAGCATAGACAACAAGGGATGACGATGGCAGTGAGCGAGGCTATGGCACTGGATGGAATAGAAGAATGGAATATCAAAAATACATGAAATAGAGTCTGATCAAAGAGAACTTACTCTTTGGGTCGACTGTCGTCTAATCGTGCGAGGTCTATACTAGGTCCTAGGCCGACTCGAGCAGCGTATAAGAATGCACCCCAGGGATCTTAGCTTCTAAAATGTTGACAATTTTGTTATCAAGGAGGACTCGCAGCTTGCTCTATATCCACGGAAGAAGAAGGGTCGCAAAATTCCCGCGCGCGCGGCCAAGTTCCATGACTAGGCGTTAGCCGCTATACCTTTTAATGGGAAACCGGACATAGTCTAATAAGAAAAGAAAGACGGTCCATATTGCTGTCATATTTCTTCCCCTTTGGAGCCTCTGTTTTACACCTTCAGACTTATCGTGACTGTATTGTATTACACAATAACAATTTTGATTTATCACTGCTTCTTTCAATACAAACAATGGCTGTCATTTGCCCGACCCTCCTCTTGTTCGCAAAGCTCCCGGAAAGGAACCAGTAATTTCTGCCACCGAATTAAATCCTCCCAGTCAGCTTCATCGAGAAAGTCTTGTCGCAGGTCGTAGGGATCTCTTTGATCAGGTCGCTTCCAGCAAGCCTGATAAAGGGTGATTGCGGCGCATAGTTTGATCCCTAACCAACTACTAGTAAGTATTGTGGTTACCGCTGGTATCAATGCAAGCAACAAGAACATACCGCGAGAAATCATAGCTTCGGTTGAGTTCCACCGAATTCCTCCATCCACAAGAAGCTGGTAGTGCTGGATGTCCTCTCCCTGGCACTCTTTGAATTTTGTCATCCCTGTGGAGTTAAAATTGATATATACGCAGGCATTATGAAGTTTCCCAATTGGTCCCTTACTGTTCCAGATTGTGAAACCTTCTTCACTCGAAGCACCAGCTAGCCTCCTCTCAAGCTTACTGACGCCTTTACCAAATAGCAACGCCTTAACGACCGGATTAATTATATGGCCGAGACACCGCAGGCGTGAATAGTCAACGTTAATATCAAACATTAGTAACTCTTTGAGTGCGCTGTCGTTGTCTCTGGCGTTGTCCATCATAAACGCACTAAGACTTTGACCAACCTTATAGTCGTTGATTATACTGGCTATAATACTGTAACGCACAAAGCTATATAATGGACTAGGCCGTAAGGTCGAGTATACACTCAACATTTCTATGACCTTTTGGTCGAGTGGTGTAGCCCGTATAAAGGCCTAGCGGGTGCGCATTACAAATACCCACAATGTTAGCTCCAGATTTAGTGCCATACAACTATCCGGAAGCCTAGAAGAGAGTGTATAAGCCCGTAATTCTCATCAAGGAAATGAGAACAAATCGCAATGTACTCATCACGATTGCCAGCATGCCACCCATCTAGCGAAATGTTAATCTTGCTTCACGCCATTGACACCTTATCCTTGATTTGTAGCTTCCTTGAATTAAAGGAATCTAACACCCACTTCTTGATTGAATTGTGCGATGATGGGACGACCGCTTCGATCTCGGATCGGCCCGAGATAAGAAGTTGCCGAAACCGTGTGTCCTCAACAGCTGCAAAGCTGAAATCGCAAGTAATAATCGTATCAATAAGGTTTCCCCCACACTTGAGATCATCAAATGGCGGTGGAAGCAGGCCACGTTGCATAATGCTCATCTGGGGGCCTGTGCTTGGGTGAGGCCAGATCAGCAGGTTTCCCAGGTTCAGTCACTCCATGGGCCTTTTTCAGGTGGTAGGTGATTGATAAAGTGGATTTGGCATCGAAGAGCTGCGAGCCGTAAGACTTCGTTTGGTGGCAACGCCTACAGAGCCAAAACTTCTCGTGGCCTCTTGCTCCAATGTCGGCTCCATGCTGATAGACCCAGGAAGCCTTCACCCTTGTATTCAGTACCCTTTTATTCCGAGAACGGTACTACACATCTCTGAGAGGCTGGCCACGATACTCGAGAGTATCGAATTGAATGTTAAAAATGCATGCGTGTGAAGTCTCAGAGCCCGTCTAGGAAAGCTGTGATGCTTCAGAGGCGGCATCATCCAAATCGAGATGGGATAATTGAGAGGCCGTACTTTCAAAGACATCATTGCCTTCGAATTCATTGCTAAACGCTGGGCTTTGACCACTTTGGGCAGGTGGTAAAGATGATTTTGAAGTCATAGTTGACACAATGATAGTTTGACAGGGAATGTTGAAAGATTACGCTTGGAATAAACGTCTGAATGTGGGATTTACTCAGTAACTACCACCCCAGCTGGATGGCTAACTTATTCTTAAGAGATACCCGGCTGGCTTCCTGAGCCCTGACAGTTTGCGACCAGCTGGCCGTGGAAAAGGCTCCACCAACGCATCATATATCAGGTAACCGCTTTGACCGCCATTGTTGTATCCACTACTTCTCTAGCTACCACTGGCTATAAAGAATACCCTAGTGGACATAAAGTTATTACTAGCGACTTAACTGGATCAAAGCTGGAAGTGTAATGAAACGATGAACCTCGCTAGCCATGTCATATGTAATAGTTAGCCGATCGTTTACGCCATCAGCCTAGTACCATATACCTGAGTTCGAACGTCAGGCTAATCAGGCTGGTCGGCCTGACGGCAGGCCTGATTGAAGGTTCAATCAGGCCTGTTGACTGTTCCCAGCACTGTGCCAGCTTTATCGAAGATTTCTTCTCGGCCAGCAGCTAGTAAAAAAGCAGCCCCGTCGATCTTTCCATTCTTCAACTTCTCTACAACCTCGGAATCAAGTGGCGGTTCCAACTCCCGCTGAATGAACTCAACGAGTTTAGTCACGTTCCAATGTCTGACCCTTTCAAGTTGTGTGGTAGGAACTTCTAATGACGATGGACGGTTAGTGGATGAGATACTGATGATGGGGAGTAGATGCTTGTGATGGGATGAAAGGAGGGGACGAGGAAGGCGATGGCCAGATGGCAATGCAAGCTAAGTTGCTTACCTGCTGTCTCTGTGAGCTGCTCTGTTCCTATAGCAGGGTCTGTGTCCATGATGACTTAATGACGATAGACAGTTAGTGGATGAGATATAGTAGGTGCTTGTGATGGGATGGAAGATGGAAGGTAATCTTAGAGAGGTGAATTACTTACTGTCCATGACTTCTAATGACATATTAGACGATTAGTATGGTGCTTGTTATAGGATGAAAAGGTGATGGTCATAGACATTGAATGCATACTGGTCCTGAGTCAGCCTAAGCCGGGGAAGGTCGCGTTCTATGATAGGAGCAAGAGACCGCCGATTTGATGATTTATACCACATGATATATATACTATGCCCCTTTCGAAATACGAAGTCACATTCCCTTTGAACGGTTTGCCTTCCTGAAAGCAAAGCGCCGACAAATTGTTCCATTGTTCCGTAGTCTTTCCATCTCATAGACGTTGCAAGGAAGTAGTTCCCTATTTCCTCCAAGGCGGAGCCTATCACAAATCGCTTTATAATTGTAAATCTCATCTGCGAATTGCACGGGGGTTGGCGATAAATCGAGTCGTTCGAATAGTCTGATTAGCCACCAGCCTATTTAATCAGTGTCAAGTTCGTAAGTAATCTTCAATTAAAAACGATCCGTTTAGATGCTAATGTTTATTATTTAGTGATCATTCCCAGTGTCTGTGTAGAGGGAATGTGAAGAGTGAGAGTAACTTATTAGTATTCTACATATTTTTTAGACAGCTGAAAGGCGTGGCTGGGACTTTCAAGATAAGCTACCACATGCTATGCAAGTAAACCTGAGACCTTGCCGGCAAGCTTTTTACAGAGGATGTTCCAAGCAACAGCGTACTAATTGCTTCACGCCTCGTACAAAGGTCTTTCACGAAAACGACATCAGCCGGCAAGGGCAGCAACGACTTCATCATTGCTGAAATCTTATTTTTCAGTACTGTCATTTTTGAATGTATTTATTGCATTAATGTACAACCCGAGGCGTAAGTTACGTAACTTTTCGCAGTCGGATTGGACATTAGCATTGGTTTGATGAAATCGAGATATAAGGATCTGGTGTTGTTTAAGTAAAAGAGGTTCCATTTGAAAGACGAAGACAAATTGATGTGAAAACAATTCAGCGTGTGCAAAAATATCAACCCAAAAAACCCACACATACGACATGAAATTTCTATTCTGATAGGATGATCCCCAGCTTCCTTTCCTATTCAATAAAGCTATTTGAAAGCTAGCTGCGGTTTTGTGGTTGTATTGCAAGTGTATCTATTATTTTGAGGCGCTGACTTCGCTTACAGCACTAGGATGCCTTGTCGAGTATACCTAATACATATCTTTTATCATACAAGCTTACCGAACAATAATATTATAATTGCTATTAGCATTTTAGCCCTAATTCCTCCTTGGTATTAAGTGCTTGCACCACAACTAAAATTCTTTCCGCCGCTAGTTCATCCTTTGCCATCACTCTAATTTTTGGAATAAAGGATTTATGCACTGGGATAGCTATTGGAAAGTTGGTGGCGTATGTCATTAAAGAGCTCCGAAACCAAGCTCTGAGACACTCGTTAGCTAGCCTCGATTACTTTTAGCTGAAGCTGGTTTCGAGAATTCGACGATAAGAGCTTCTCACTGGTAAAGATCTTCTCACATTCCGCGCTCGATCTTGGTATGGGGACCGCACACAAAAGAGATGGATATTTGATCAAGCTCCCCTCAAGTCCCTTCATAGATCGACTTTCCAGCGCTTGGACTCTCTGCCACCCATTGCTGGAAGGTTGTGCGGCCGGGCAGGAAGTTCACCAATGACAGACTAAGGAAATTCAGAAGCTCCCTGAAGTTTATCCACTAGCTGCATAAATACAATATGACAATATACTATCCATCTGACCAGAGCCAGCCTAAACTTGTCAAACACCTGTCGGAAAAGAATTTCTAGGGTCCAGGACTAGTTCTGATAGAAGAACCAACGCCAACAGAGCTAGCATGCTCAAGTGAGTCTGATTATTGCCAACATTGCCATGTCTTGAGTGAAAATGAGACAATATCGATATTCGTTCCGTTGGAGGCCAGCGGCCCGTACACTATATCCCTCTTGGGTAAAGCTTACAATGATAGTAGCTAGTCACGATCTCGTATCTATGTTCCCAGGTGTATGATGTCTTCTCCTGCCTTCTTCCCGGCTACATCTTCCGCTTTGTAAAAAATTTTCTTCATATACCGCAACAGGGGTACTATCTTGCTCAGGCTAAACTAGAGAGGTGCGACTTGGACGATTCATTTGAGGCGGTCACATTCTCCTCACGCTCAACTTCCCAGGTGGTGTCTTATTCCTGCCTTTCTTTGGGCTAGATCGTGAAGCAGAGCCTTGGCCTCGGCGCCTTCTAGGCACCATTTTTTGGATATATAAATTCAAACAAGCTAGGTAAATTTGGCTGCGCTTGTCTACTGTTTATATCTGTAAAAGCGGTTGATGGGGTGACGGAATGGGGGGAATACAGAATCCGTACTAATTGATCGGTTTTTATTATACTTATTAAAGTCCACCTAGGTAGAGCCTGTGAACAGCCCTTTGGCATGTGGTAAACAATGATTGATGGGTCTTTGTTCTTAAAGGCTTAGGTGGGATGTAGAATATCTGGCTATCCATTTATCATAATTTAGTATTATTGTCCGAAATAGTTGTTAAGAAGGGGAAACTGGAGCTGCCTAATCTATCGAAGCTCCTGTTTAATAATTGGAGCCACGCATGGAAAACAGCAGAGATAAGGTAGGTATCAATATCAAATGTACATTGCAACTCTAGCGGAGCGACTGGATATACCCCTGGGCGATTCCTTATAATCCAGTAGACCAGACAGATTCCCTCGAGGTTGGGGATCTAGGGTCATTTCTTTCATCCGATCCTGCGCGGCTGCACCTGTATAGAATGGCAAAGCGACCTAGTAGCCATTTATGTTTGAAATTCTGGGCAGGATATTGGGTCGTTGTTACACAATTCCTCTGTCTCTGAAAACCTATTGCTAGTAAGGTTCCGAGCTCCGAGATGCTATCTTCACAGGTGACACCTCGCTCTAGTTTATATAATAGGTATCTTACTTTACTTAAATCAGTGTCCACACAATTGGATGAGGGACGACAGGCAATTAGGCTGCCGTTATTATGAGCTCTGAAGGTACTACTAGTGATCCCAAAGCTGCGACAGTCTAAACCGTCCGCACTTGAGATGGCACTAAAAGACACAAAGCTAAGTTGTGAAAATATCTTTATTCTCGGTTAGATTCCATAGCATTATGTTGGTGCCCTAGGCACCAGGGTTAGTCAGCTCACTAGTTGCTAGAGTAGATAGCTTGGTTAGTGATCCAGGATCACCCTCCTGAAGCCTTCTCATGACTTCAGTTCCATCACATTATTTTTTGATGGAACTGAAGGCATGGGAGGCTTATTCGATAGATGGTGATCCAGGATCACCAACCAGGCTATCTACTCCCTAACTAGCGAGCTAACTAATACTAGTGCCTAAGGCACTGACATTTCTGTCATTATTTGCCCATTAATTGCTGAAATGACTATGGGGGCATCTTAAACCGGGGTAGTTAGGTGCTTCAACGCAATCCATTGTAAGTAAACCACAACCACAATTTATCACTCTAGGATTGTCCTTTAAGGTCTGTTCTACACATTCAATGCTTGATTATTTCCTATTTCGGAACACACTATTACTATTTAGTATTAGCTCGTGTAATCACGTGACCCTCAGTAGGTAGTAAAGGACGTCAGGAAAGCGATCATTCGAATCACCGATTCTTGCCACCTGTGATACATTCCTCTGATACATATTATCATTCTATTGAACCCATTATCTCCATCATGACTCGGCCCAATAAATGCAGACAATCTATAAAGAGGAAGGTTCATGACAGGGAATAAGCGCTCATGAAAGTACAGGAGATGCAATAGTCGGTACCTAAGAGCCTGGACGGGAATCTTCACCTGAAGCAGAAGATGCAGATGCTATACGTATCGGGTTGACGCAAAGGATCATAGACTCGGAGTCTGATGATTCAGAGGATGACGAAGTGATAGTTAGTGAGAACGTGGAGCTAGAGCGGCTTAATGACTCAGCATTCGAAAGGTTAATGGCAAGCTCCATGCATGAATCTAGCTGCGTATACTTGGGCACATGTGCCAACTTAGTCTCCCAGTATTGAACTAACTCGCATCTTCGAGAAGTAAACTTTGGAAGCGGAACGGTTCTAAAGTATCAGCAAGGTCACACCTTTGCTAAACGCCACTAAGAGAATATTTAGACAGCAACAGCGTGAGAGAGAAAACACAATGAAAAATAGCTAAAGGTAACGACACCGTTTCGGAATGTTGTGAGGATGTCTCCAGAAAGGGGAAATAATGCCAAAGTCACTCAACATCAATAATTTCTACATCAGCAATCGGTCTAAACAGAATATAAATCGCATCGGAGAATAGAGGACAAATCTAAATGGTAGTTTTTGGATCAAAAAAGGGAAAAAAAATTCCGACCAAATGTCCGCTACCCTAGTTAAGATATCCCCCACTATACAGCGAAGAGAGCGCTGAGGATAGCGACGAAGAGGCTGAGAAAGAAATAATTATTGTATTATCGAGTATAGTAACTATCCTATTGTGTATGGCAGGCCCATCACCTATAAGATACAGGAATACTGGGCTAGTTGTATCAATAAAATATCGTTAACTGGACCTAAACCGGTCCTAGGTCCGGTTAACCGGACTTTTATCGCTGCCGGAAAGACGCTTTTTTCATACCGTAATGAAATCATGCATCCTGTAGTTCACAGATCAGCCATTGGAGAGGGAGAGAAGAGCTAAGGGGCGGAGTGCAGGCAACGAACATGAGAAAAAAAAAGAATAGGAGGGTAATGTGCGGGCCCTCCTTTCCTAGGCAACTTGGACCATAAAGGCATGGAATTCAATTCTATGTCGGATGTATGCTGAGGGGTGCCCCTCATATTAACGCTTCCGAATGACCCCGAACCGCGGTTTCCTGAATTCAAAATGTGGTCACCAAACTAAACTTGTGGAACTTACCAAATGCAATTCTGACTGCGGAAATTTAACTGAATTTGGCTTAATTCAGTAAAATTGTCGCGGCAGTTGGACCTAGATGAGGCAAAGCAGCTGATCTGATTGGACGGCCTGAAACCTGATCGTATCCGACTGATCAGCATTAGCCTACTCATTAAAGGTGCTGGTTACATACTAGTAGAGGACAGATATAATAATACGTAAGAGTAATCCCCTTTGCACCTCCATCTCATTGGTCGCGAAGTGTGAAAACCTGGCTGCATAGTTTATGTGGAGGAAATAGAAATCGAACCGATTCATTCCGAATTCAGTCACAGGCAATTTGCCGTCCTTACATACTATGATGTAGAACACAGTACAAGACAAGATTAAAAAAAGTTCTAGAAACATAGAACCATACATGCAATAAAAATATTCTTATACTTCTTACCTTAATCGCACTACATCCTATTACAGTAAATAGTACTTGATATAAAATTCTAATAACCGGCGTACATAATTCGACCTAAAGAAAACCTCGCACTTGCGATGTTGCGAGTGGGGGAGACGGCTTTATCTAGATGCCAAGGATAGGGCGGCAGGTTTACAATGGATAACTTGGATGCTTAACTATTCAGAATCTAGGACTTGGGGAATAATTCTGCTCGTTTGTACTTATATTTGTCTCCTGTCTATATTGCCACACCCTTACTATCACCTGCAGCTGGTCATAGAGATCCCAGAATCCCCATGGGGAATTTGAAGACTCCTAGAAAAGAGTTTTCGTATACATATAGTATCGCCTCTAATCATGTTGCCCCGTGATTGTTGCCCCATGATTCGGCTTGGTTCGGTTTGGTTTGATCTGCGGCATCTAGAGCTTTAGATACACCAGTCAATCGTTATTTAATCAAATCTTAAGTCCATGCAGAGCATTTTCGGCTATGGCGGACTGGCACTACTTTCTCTCCCAGTTTCCTACCCTCTTTGACCTTTCCATCCTCTTCTGCCTCGCCCTGTCCCCGCCAGGGCTTCTGGGCCACACGCGCCCAGCAATTCAGTAGGTATGACCTGCTGTCTCCTTATTTATTCATTTCTTTTTATTTCTTTAATATCTTATATATTTATTTTGTTTTTTGTTTGGCTCGCCAAGTCATCTCACTTTATTCAAGGCTCCTACATACATTCTTCCCCCTCCCTGGCCGATTACCTTTCCTCTTCCTTGCTTTTGCTGAAGTTAACTTACTCTCTGACAGATTCGTTTCCAGGGGATGGATCTCAAGACCTCCTAAACTTCATTATACCATCTCCTGGAACTCGAATCTTAATAAGGGAAATTCTCGTGTGTGCCCTTCCGCTCCTGAGTTAAGGTGTCTTCTAAATTATAACGTTGTAATTTGGGAAGAATTTTCTTAGTTGAAAGGTTCACCCTTGAGTTATTAGAGTTCTCAAATTCTCTGATCTAAATATCGGTAACAGCTTCCTTTAAACCTTCTCGACGCAACTCCGGTCTTGACTTTAAGCTACTAGGTAAATCTCACAGACTCACTTAATGTAGGAGTTCCCTCGAATGAGTAAAGTAGAAATTAGACATAATCAATTCCAGAATCCCAAGGATGCAGGCCAACAGACTTCATTATCAAAACCCTGACAATGAAATCTTGGCGTTCTAGAATATGTGTGAAGAGTTTCGATTTCCATTTTTTAATACCACCCGATCGATTTCCTTGAT
Organism: Pseudotulostoma volvatum; assembly: GCA_019804575.2. Taxonomy (NCBI): domain Eukaryota; kingdom Fungi; phylum Ascomycota; class Eurotiomycetes; order Eurotiales; family Elaphomycetaceae; genus Pseudotulostoma; species Pseudotulostoma volvatum. The sequence continues at coordinate 20,931 of JAHQZX020003319.1, read as the reverse complement.
GGTGATAAAGTAATTGCGCCAACCCTCCTATTCATCGCTGCTTACTAGTAGCTGCACATCTTGGGCAGGAGACAATAGAAAAAGCTGCAAGCTATCACCAACCGAATGGGCTGGATCACTATATATCTGCTGTTAACAATAAACTTGATAATTATGTATGAATACGAGAGCTTCCGTGGAGTAGAATTAGAAGTAGCGTCTCCAGTTTTTTCTACCCTTTTCCATTAAAAAAAAATATTTGTAGTATTCTATGGTAGTGAATGAGTTAGTTGACAAAGCTGTGGGCCCGCTTTGAGAGATTCTATGGCTAGATCTTCCACTTTTTACTTTAGTTTTTAGTGTACTCTACTCGCTAGCTTTTCATTCAAGTGCAGATCAATACTGAAAGTATGTACATACATCTGCCGGGAGTTACATGCACATGTGTATCGTATATGACATATATTATATTATTAATAACCAATAACTGGTGGATTTTTCTATCCTCAGGGTCCTATGCGTCATACGTATCCAATATTCTCGTCGACTGTGAGGATGAGCAATCCATGACCTTAGGCTACAATGCAGATGATTGACTCTTCTCAGATTCTTCCCAGTTTTCAAGCTTCCAAAGCTCTATATGGGTTTCTAATATGGATCTCACTCCTAGAAGAGTCGAAGGGAAATTTGCCACTCTAACCATATTTAAGAAATTACAACCCATTCTACTATGTACATGTATGTAACAGTATATCATACTATGCCCGTTCTCCGTTCATTAGAGGCTATCGATTGTCATAATATTGTAGAGAGCGCCAATAAGCCGCACGGGAGAGATTGACTATCAGAGCTTTTAAGACTCATAACATGATGAGAAGCCAGCAGATAGTAACAGACACAAAAGATCACAAGATCCTTAGACCCGCAAATATTCGCGATTCTTCATTATTTTTTGAATTGTCAGGTCAAACGACAAATGATATGTAGTGGTGCACATCTTCCGTCTTGATGTACATTACTTTGTCATGAGAGAGAGATTCCTTAGTGACTTGATTCTCTATAAAAGGCTATCTGTGAGAACTATTGTGGGCGGAGTTATAAGCTTGAGCTCCAATACGTTGGATTCATAAAACTATCGCTATCTTTTAGGACGGCCGCAACGATGATGGTCTCAATGCCGATGCAGTCAATAATTTTTGATTTCTTCCGGAACTTCCAAAAGCGGGGAGAATCGACCTAGCGCATAGGTTCTAGAGGATCCTAGTATGCTGCTGTCCACGAGAAAGGCTTTTTTTCGATCGGTGTTAAGTCTCCGACTTTTCAAGGCCGAATAAGTGGAATTTCCCTAGCAATGGTGGATTGTTTTCTCGAATTGAAATTGTGATTGAAACTCGAGGCCCGGCCGTCAAGAGGCACCGAGTTTACCGCTCGACCATACATAGCCAAAAAAACGCAAATCGATGACTACATGAGGTCATCAGTCCCAGTATACTATAAACCTAGAAGGACCAAGCATAGGGTCCCAACAAAAATCAGCGAATTGACCGGTAAAAATATTAAATAAATCTAATACGAACTCATGTATACCTATGTGTTCTCCCAAATCGAAATTAGGAACTCGGGCTGTACCCGTATAGATTTCCTAAATGGTTAAACTGGAACTATTCCCTTCTGTAGCCTAGTACGATTTCCGGTCGAACTTTGAGGGCCATAATATGATTATGAGAGACGAATGGGTTATCAGTTCTGTACGGGTTCGTTGCCACTAAAATAGTAAGTTTTCTCTACTAATTTGAGTGAGTCCTTTACTCAAAAATTATATTTTACTATTAGCTATGCAGTACAGTGAACGATGTCAGTGTATATTAACTTTAAGACCCCTTTAATAATAATTTGTCTCAAAACGTGATTGATAGTATCAACGCTGTACTTAAGAGGAGTGGAAAAGGAAAAAGAAATGAATAAGAAAAGAAGAAAAAGTGGGGAGTAAAGGTGGGGAAATGGAAAGAGAAAAACCGGAAGATCAAAGCAAAGGAAACGGTCGCAATCGATTGCATAAATAGCAGTGCAGGGTATAAACAGAGATCCTTAAATGTTGACTCAATGTCCAGTGTTCACGCCCATTGCTTGTTATCGATGTCTGTCCGCCTCATCCCTCTTTCCAATATTAGAACCGCTCCCCCCGCCTGCTCAAAGCCGTCGGTGCTTCAGATATATCCTTAAGCAGCACTTTGATCATCAATTGTCCTCGGCACCTGGTGAGGTAGTACCAATCTCTTCAGCCCAAACCAGGGTGTATTTACCACGCTATCAGCTCCATGGTAAATAAATATATCGTGGATCCAGCCACCAAAAGTGCATCCGCAGAAGGGTGCAACGAATGGTATCTTCGGTCTTATCAGAATAGAACGTCTTGATAGTCTCCACACAAAACTTACCCAAAAGAAATGGCCCCCAGCAGACCACACCTCTGACCCATATCCAACACAGTAGGTCATGAGTCTGGGACCAAAATCTCGAGCTAGATTGACAGCATATCCTGTCTCCCAACCGAAAGATGTGCCAAGGCAGATGAAGATAAAGAATAGCCCTAATGGGAAAAGGGGACCAGAACCAATTCTATCGTCCTTGAGAATGAGGATACCAAACATAAGAATCGAACTGCCTATAAACTCGGAGAAAAAATTCCCGGTTGTAGTCATGAAACTCGCCGGGTTTGACCAAAACGCTCCCGCTGTGGCTGTTGTTGAGTATCCGGGGACTGTGCGGATATTGGAGCCGCCTTCATAAGCGTCGATTGCCGATTTGTAATTGCCGTAAACGATAAAGGAACCAAGGAAGGCACCGAGAATCTGGGCCAGGGCATATACTGGAAACTTCTTCCATGGGAATCTACGCAGGACGCAGCTGGCAAAGGTGACTCCGGGATTGAGATGACTGCCCGAGTTGAGGCTGGCATAAGCGCCAAGGTAGAACGCCACACTTATAATTGATGATACACTATTAGATTGGATCCCTTTCTTTCTTTTTTCTTAACACTTTGAGGATGAAAATACACAAAGTATTCCCATTGTGAACTTACCCCCAACCAATTGTAGCAGACAGATAGTCCCCTTTCTGTCCATTGCTGAGCAATACTTGGCAACTGACGCCGTTGCCAATGAGGAGGACGAGCACCATGCCGATGAATTCTGAGAACGGTTCTTCAAGCTCATGCCTTATCTTGCTCCAAAACAGAATCGGCAATTGCTCTTTCGGCTGTCCAACCCTGGGGAAAGGCTCGCCTCCCTGCCTTGGATAGGTAATACTGGAACAGCCATTGTCGGGCTCATCCGCCACATCGACAGCGGCATTCTTCGACATCTTCACACAGTTGATCAGGTTACCAATTCAGAAAGATCGCGTGCGAATATTTTCTGAATTAGGCATCAATGGACGGTGATGAAATTAGATATGCCTTGAACAGGCGGCCGTAAGTAGTTATGCCTCCACGAGCAAGGAGTGACACTTCCGTAGATAAATAAATATCCCGAGTGAGTAAAGAGCTAGAGTGTCCGCGTATACCAATTGGAAGGTAAAGCCAACGAGACCTAATAGCACAGATTCCATGCTCCTTCGGGTCGGAATTTTCCTGAATCTAATAGACACAACCCGTGCGTGCATGGCAAGGGAATCAACAACTAATTTTATTTCTGCTACTTACGTGCTACATAACACGAGAAGCCGCTGTTTTGGAGGTGAATTCTATACACAGTGATACCAGGTTATGTTTGCAGAACTCGTTTAAAGGTTGACATTAGCAACCTGTGTACCCCCCTGTTCTTGCAAGTGCGGGTTTCTGTGGCATATTCTGTGACAAGCGAGGCGTCTTGTATCGGTAATGGAGTCGCGGAATGGACGTTATTGCTGACTTGTCCGGCAATCAGACTTCCGCCGCTCCAGCAAAAGATTCCCGGGATAGGTCTATTGTCTAGGCATTTGTGTGGTTCCGAAATAAAAGCACGGCCAGTTGACACATCAAACCTAGATTTACTTTAGTTGAGTTTACAAGGATAACGACATGGACACGTGAAGAGTGTTAGGTTGCAATGATCCCATAAGTAGGACATGTACCTAATCATATGTACAAACAGACATGTTTTTTAAGGCATAATCAACCATGCATGTCAAGTGTGTCGGGAACACCAAGACCTCTTGGTAGACCTAGCTATAGGTCGTCCATCTGCGTGGTCTAACGTTACCTATTGGATTCTGTCGGCAGGGTTATAACGTCTAGTTAATTAAGGCTAAGAAGCAATTGCAGTATTGACGATGTCGAACCATTGGGTAGGCCCCACACACAGTACTATCAGCAGTATCTTTTGTAGGTAGTCGACAGAAGGAAATCGTTATTGGGGTGGGGTAGCATGATTTATAAGGATAGTACATGTTTGTCATACCAAGATCAGTTAGCTACATGGAAGGAGGTAAGTTTAACCTTGCCGTGATACGACCGACATTCCACCAACAGCTATATACTTTTTATATTGAAACTTTAATTCGTGACTGCTTGTGAGAAATTAACACTAAGAAGTATCACGGATTAGACAGGATGGTCTGCGATAGATTATTACTACTAGAGAGAGAGAGAGGCTGAGGATCGGAAAGGGAGACGTGATTTCACTAGTGAGTCATGTGTCTACACCAAAACCAGCCGCTTTGTTATTACCTACAATAAGTACTGACTCTTGCAGATGCGCGCATGGCGGAATTCTCTGCTCCATAAACCAGTTGTTGGGTCAAAAATCATATACTGAGGACGAGAGAAGAGTAGACTGTACTGTGCCTTAATTTCGGTTCGATACCCCTCGCAGAGCCTTACCCTTTTTGATCCTTCAAATCTCGTAACACCGGACCGGTCTGTTGTACGCGCAATAGTGTCAAACAACCCTTGTCTCCCCAGCAGCCCTTTTGCGGTCCCACGAGATATTTGATTTAATTATTTATTGCCAGTGATGCTTCGCTTTTGAATTTTGATGGGTCCCATTTAGTGCCTGTCATTTGAAGCTGTCAATCTTGGATTGGATATAATAAGGTTGGAACTTGGCAAAATGGTGGGCAAATCCCCCAGAACGCCAAATAAATAGCTTGGCCTAGGCCTGTTCGTCATATAACTGCTCTTGTGGGTCCTATTGTGGGGTGGCAGTCTGGTGGGACGCAAAGCACTGGGTATTTTTTCTAGGAAAAAAACCACTCCAGAATGACAGATAAAGTACAGGAGATCACCAGAACCGCGTTTTTTTTGTCGTCCAATTTAAAGCAGCGCCACAACTCGCCAATATTCTCGTTAGCAGTTCTAGGATATTTATACCCCTCCAATTAAATATGCTACTCGAACTAGACTCGACATTCGATGCTACATTTGGAAAAGGCTGATGTGATTTCTGACGCCATTAAATCATAAGATGCAAGGACGGCAAATCCAAGCCCTAGAATTTTTCTACCTGCATCCCATCGCTGCGAAGTAGCAATTAAAACACGATAACATTATTGCTGTCATGAGGCCTCCATTGTCGAGAATAACCCAGTGATAAAACTTAATAATCCGGCGATTATGATTTGAGACCACTGAAGGTCAAAATATTATTACCTATTCAAGACAAGTTTAAGCTACCAAACATTACATGTGGCCTTAAACTTACCGAAAGAGGCGAATCATAATTGTGCTGTATTTGTTCTATTTCGTTTTCATTTGCCTAATTCCGGGTGTGGAAAAAGACAGAGCTTGCATGCAGGTCGACATCCACGCTATCGGAAGCTAGAGGATATATGCTAGAATTGGACAGGATCATTGATCAACGACGCATCCAAGATGAGTAGCTATACGAGAGGAATCCTGCTGATCATATTGGTGTCGATAGGAGGTTCTAGTCCTTATATCTGCTACTATAAATACGGAGCATACATGTGAAAAGAGAGTGACTTGAATGGGGCAGGGCTACAGATCGAGTGGCGTTAATATCATGTACAAACTACCCTCAATATCGAATTAGTGCCCGTATAATTCCTATAGCTCTTAGCATGATGCAATTATGACTTTGTACGTACTATATGCGGGTACTCTGGTGTGTAGATGAAGTCGGACATTTAAACGAAAATAAATAAGAATGGCATCTAGTATCAGAACACGAAGGAATGACCCGTTCTGGCAATGATACTATCACGATGGATCACTCTGAAATCTAAGTACATATAAATACGTTGGCGACGGATCTGCAAACTGTTGATAGAAGAGACCAATCCCCCAGACTAAAAGTAATGCTAGCAGGGCCTTTTGATCTAGTGGACCCAGACATGGCGGCATGTCTGCTTGAGTCAACTAGACTAAGAAGTCCTTCTAACATTGCTTTTAGCCCGGGAGACTCGTAGCTTCTGTCAACAAAAACTAACAATGAAATTAGCCATCTTACCTCTTTTCACCACAGGAAAGCTCTCAGGAGCCTCCCCTTTGCTGACAACACGGGTACTTACTGGGTCACCCTCTACCCGGTCCCAGAGCCGAGTGTGTAGCTGAGAGAGCTATTATATTCTCCCGGCTCTTCCTAGGCGCGCTGACTGGTCCGACAAAATGATGAGTGTGATACCTAATGATGTTGCTCCTGCCAGGAAAGCAACAACATCACGCAAATATGGGGCTTTCTTTTTAATCAGAAATAAAAATCCAATTAGATCGCCGACGGTCCTGTTAGCATTGTAACGTATCTAAATGCGATTTTAGCAAATGCGTACGTACCTAATACTTAAATATACACGCCAATCCGCTTGGTAATATGACCAGCAATGGAGTCTGCGGCCTTGGCCTGGTATCAGGCCGATTCCAAGAGGGGGCATGACCTACCTCTGACGCGCAAGCAGTGAAAGGTTCGGAACAAGTGCCTTCGTGTAGTAATAGGGTGGCTTTCTCGCTACACCTATCAAGTCTCCCGAAATCTTGGTTTATGTGCCCCAATTGGATCTATTCTTCACGAGCAGGACAATGGCATACGGGGTGAGAGCGTGATGCAGTGAAATGGGGGAGCTTATATTAAGAAGATATGCAGCCGAATCCAGGTGGCGCTGCGGGAGCCGTCAGCCCAAATTGATGGAAGGCTTCAGCCACCTAGTGCCCAGGGGTCGACCTAGCATAACGGGATAGTGGGATGCGGCGAGGTTGCGACTGAATACGGAAGAAGAGAAGTATTAAAGCCTCGCTACAAAGAGGTAGGATGATAAATGAAGGCTAGGCCCTATGGCGTGACAGAGGCTCTCCTTTAACGAGGGGAAGCGCTAAAATTGCACGACGAGCTCCACTATATACGACCGGATATTCGCGGGAAAGGTCGGGCTTACCAGCTCCCTGAACAATGTTGGAGTGCCAGAAGTGACAAGCACAACATGTCCTTGCAGATATGGTGGGACCTAAGGCATGTCACAATCCACGGCCTGGGGTATCGAGGGTTGGGGATGAGCTCTGTTTAAACAGCAGACCGGACTTTCAGGAACTGCTAACAGAGGCAAGGGTCATGGGACTCATGAGGTAGAGGTTGCGGAGGGAGGACTTTCGAACAGTTGTGACTCGTTGATGAGATGAGCCGATCAAGTGACGGTGCTAAGTAAGCTTAGCCAGCGAGGTTCGGGATAGTTCTGTATATTTACAAGCATATATGCTAGTTACTAATCTAGACGACTGGGTAGCTATAGCCAATAGGCTGCTCAAGGTGGTCTGCAGCAATGGGCATGATGGGAAATCTTGAGTAGGCATCGTATGAAAATGGACACAAGTCTAGTGAAAGCGGGGATGAAAAAGACAGAAAAATCCCTGGAATCCTACAGGGCATTTCCCCTTTCCTTAATTCAAGAAGCCTGTTAGGAAAAGCTACGAAGCGTTAGAATACCACTTGAAGCAGATCCTCTTCCGGTATGTGAAGGATCAAGGCGTGGATCAAATTAATACCATAAGTTATTAGGCCTGGCCCGCGACAGCTTGAAGATCTATCTCACTAGCACCAAGGTATACTATAAGAGCGCTCTTCCTACCGAAGGCTTTATATCTTAGTTGTAACTCTTTTTCTCTTTGACTGTTTGTGAATTTCATATTGACTACTACCACTTGTTTTTTTCAAGGCTTTTTTATAATATATTATTATATTACTGACTGTTCGTGACCATGATAGTAATCGAAATGACGGTCCGACTTCCGAGCCTTGAATTTTGTTTCTGAAAGGCACAAGCTAGAATTTCTGTATATGGATTCTCTATTTGAGTGTTTAAGTGGTGATGACAACGTCATCGATGGTGAGAAGGACACCCATCGATTCTTCATGATCACAATCATAAGCTTTGCTATGAGACAGCCGGGGGATTGGAGGTTTGATGCCTTTGATATTTTCTGCGCCATTCTTCCAAATGGTCTTTGGAAGCAGTGCCCTTTAAGGATTAAAAGTACTTTATGGAAGCCATCCACCACCTTAGTCACACTATCCTGAACCCTTATTCCTTTCACCATTCCAGATGCCACACGAAGGAGAGGAATCCATTATTAGTAGTTTAGTATTAAAGGTTGCGAAGGAAATTAGAAGATGCCAGGATCGGTTTTCAAGTTGGCCGTAATTCTAGTGAAATGATATGAAATTACCTACCATAGTTAGTAGGGAATTCCTCCGGAAATACACACAAGTTCCGTAGCATGCCGATTTATATTGGAATTGAAAGCATGTAAATCGTCTAGGTTGACGGCCTTGTCGGTTGGAAGACCTCTGTGCTCTCTGTTGCCCCTCATTTTATCACAAGCGAAACGGCCCACATCACTTTCACCAGTGGCAAGGCGTGACCACCGTGTCCATAGGCCAGATATGGGAGGAGCTTCCTACACTCCAGCGACCGGAGTGGCTGAACCCCTGGCGGATGAGCCAATGATGTGACTGCCTTAAGCCCTTTTTCCATGTTGAGCACCTTGCAGTGCCGGCATCAGCCAAGTTAGGACAGAACATGCTTGGGTTTCTCCCTCTCCCATCCGCACTGGTATCTCCGGCGTAAGAGGTCATTGAAGGGCGATAGCCTCTGTCCTGAACAAGTCATCGCGCTCTCAGGCCTATTACGCCACTCTGGAGCTTGCTTCCCCCGGCAAGCCTGCACCCACTGCTCCTTCCACCTTGTCCCCCGCCAGACGTCCACAAGTGCTTTCGCATTCACCGGCTCTCAGTTTCCTGTGGGTGGGCGGTGAACAAGCTAGCGGTGAAGTCCGAAGAAAGGGAGGCATTCAAGCCGCTTAGACATCATAATACTAAGAAATTTGTCAAGTATAGGGAAAAAGCGAACTGGCCATATCCATTCTCGCCAGAAAAAAAAAGGACGCCTTGGCCGGCTTCACCTGTTCAAAAACCGATTGCTATTGTTAGATTGCCTAGCGATCCGTTGCTTTCGGTTTCACTAAAAAACTTGGAGAAGAGCGAAGGTCGGAAAACGTCTCTACTAGATTACCCAGTGGTTCTTTGGACTCAAATGTGGGTGAACAAGAAGAGCAAAAATCGGAAAACGTCTCTACAACACTTGACAGAATAATGTCGATACCGAGTTCTCTTCCCGAGTCTCCGAAAGAGACTTCCGCCATCTCTAATGGGGCGGCCCCTCGGCTCGCTTCTATCCAACCTGAGAACCCAATACCCAAACCATATATTCTCACTCTCAATATAAAAGGGACACAGCCTTCAACGTTCGGATATCCTCAGAGATCACATGGGGGAAATATGTGGATACCACAAACATTCTTAAAGAAGTTTATTTTGTAACAGCTATAGCGGTTGTATCTTGCGTTGATTCCTGCAGGAAACGAATCTTTACGGAAAGGTCTGGCGACACCTCGGAAATGGATAACCATGCAGGCTTCTTTCCCTGCGACGGCTTCTCCAAGTTCTTGAAGAGATTTACAAAAGGGCCTTCTGAAAGCGCTATGGAGTAGAGAGGTGATAAAGAAAATCAAATGCAATACCGAGAATGTAATAGCCCACCCAGGGCAGGATCGTGGACATGAACATGTTGAACGGGACTGTGCAGTTCACGAAGGCCATTCTTCTTCGGGACGTGATATTACGGAACGGATCTGGATAGAAGAACCTGAGACTTGATTCCTGGCTACTAATGACTATGAATAATAACAAGATCTCGCGTAAATGGCTCTGGGGACCAAATATATATACCTGCATCCTCCAGGAGGGCTATAGCAAGGGCTCAGGTGATGAGATCATACATAACTCCGAAGCTATTTGTAAGCTGAGGTTACCTATGCCCGATCCGTAACACGTGATCGCCATATCGCCATTAGAAGTATACATGGTCATAGAAACTAAAACTCCCGCTACATCCCCGTCCTCCTGCTCCCTTCAAACGAAGACGGAAATTCAGCCCCAGAACATAATACTTTATGATCCTGAAGAGATGTCGGTAGCACCTATACACAGATCTCGAGTCATCCTGAAGGTTTCTGTCATTATGCTTGTGTAGGAATCCGCGAGATTGGTACACTCATCTGTCCGATGATACCGCCAATGAAATACAATCCAGTGTTGCAGTCTGGATCAAAAACCTGGGCGTCGGTTTAAAAGGAATCCTATGAATGTTAGGCGCGAGATAGAGCGTTTGACGCTTCTCTGCTCTAAGCAAAATACCCTACCGTTGCGATGATATATTGAGAAAAAAGTAGGGAATCTAACATCCCAGATGAAGAGATCGTTTCAAGAGTTTGGGAAGGCCTGGACGCAGTTCTTATGATTTCGCTTCGTCCAGAGGAGCTATCTCTGGATGAGTTCTTGCAGAAGTTATTTCTACAAATCCCTGCGCGCCTCATGTGGATTTAGCGGCAAAAAGGACCCAATGATCACACAGAAAATAATCGGTATCTCCAACGGACAAGACGGAATGAAGGAACAAGGAAACGATGGAAAACCAATTGACGACAACTATAATGTCGGGGAAAAGGACTCGATGTCAGATAAGAAACCGCTCATTCGCCTTAGGGGTTGCAAACTCTGTGGGGATCGGTTCTGATCCATCCAAAGATAATACCGTTAAACCCGCATCTATTAAAGAAACATTTGGTACCCAATATAGGCATTAAAGTCCCGAGGAAACCACCGTAATAGTACTGTCACCACTACTAGTACTCCCAAGACGCCCCAGGCTACCTATAGAGCAATGAACTGGAAACCGATGTTATCGCGCACCGGTGAACCAAGGCGTGCTAAGTGGGTGCAAGATGACGAAATTACCAGAAGATGTACAAAAGGGTTATGTTTACGTTGTGGAGCCAGTGGACACATGAGTGGATGCTCATGTCAAAGTATCTATATCAGAATACTCGTTGGATGAAGAGAATAAGCTACGCTTTCGAGATCGCAAATGGGTCCCTGACAGTGAGCCATTACGCACACGACTAATGCAAGAAGTTCACGATTCCTTCCTTACTGGACACCCAGGAAGAGATCAGACTTATGCTATCCTAGCAAGGTCTTTCTTCTAGCCTGGCATGAGTAACGATGTCAGGAGATTCACAAGGAACTGTGACTGGTGCGGGTCTAACGGAATATGGCGAGATCGTCGCCCCAAGGCAGCACAAACCTATGATTATGCCTCGACAATAGGAGCGTGGTCGACAGAATCTACTTCAGGGAAAGCATAGTCGGCTCGTCACAGCTGACGATCGACAAAATCCAAAAGCTACTCTGCAACTGGCGCCATGGCGTAGGCCGAGCCGTATGGGTCCCGGGACACGACGTCTGTGCTAGGGAATGAGAGGGCAGACCTGCTAGCAAAGGAGGGGACGAGTTTAGCACGTGAGCGCTTTAGCACGTGAGCGCGAGGAGTGCTGTATGACTCTGGCTAGGGCAAGAAGGTGGAGGAAGGAGTGGCTTAGCCTGAGGTTTGCGTCATGGTGGAGGCAACAGGCTAGGCCCCGACACCTTAAAGGACAGATAGAAGCCCCAAAGCCATGGAAGAACAGCGCTTATAAAGGGCTCAGTAGGACGAGTGTAGGGCGAGTCCTCGCTGCTAGATCCCCAGATGGTGGTTTCGCTGATTACCATGAGCGGTTTGGCCATGATGAAGTGGAGCTCACCTGCAATTGTGGCAGGAGAAAGTCCCCCTGCCACAGCTGGACATGTGCTAAGAGGAGTTTCCGGCTGAGCGAGAGCTTTGTTATGAAGCTCCTCATCACGCATAGGGGCATGACATACCTGGCCAAGTCCCTGCACAAGGGGCAAAAATAACGGTGGCCGGTACTAAATTGTTTTTTCCTTTTGTTTTTCCTCTCTTCCTTTTGGAGTTCGTTCTCTTAGGCACAGGCTACAGAGCACCCAGGTGATCTCTGGGGGGTATTCACCTCCGGCGCCAAATAATAAGACCCTGTCATGTACAATAATATATTAATACTCCGTTAGTAATACCGTCCTATGCAGCCTTTCGGCCGCTTAAAGACGTTAAACAACAACAACAACAAGGTTTCCGGTGTCCCTTCCATCAAACTTTAATGAATAAGAACCTCTTTTTATTGTTGAAGGTATTAGCACCGAAAAAACCACCACGTTTGCATATATTCCAGCGGTGTTCACATCCATCTGGGACAAGTTCGTATTACGGCGGAAGCCCACATTATCGACTACCTTTCTTGTCCCTCACTTTTGGGAACCAATATCTTGAAGCCGCATGAAGTTTCCTTAGATCATACAGGGGGCTGCATGGCTTTCAAGGGCACTGTTATTCGAATTCAGACAAATACTAGAAAAAAGAGGAAAAGGGTCACAGTATTTTACGACGAACAAAAATATGTAAACTTCGGAATTCGCATCAAGGCTTCTATCCAACACCGACCAACTAATTCAATATTACTTGAGCCTGGATATGTCTGTCGGCTATTTCGCATCTATACCAAGAGCCCCGGTGACTCCAGATAAGGAAATACTTTCACAAATCTGGGCGGTGTTCTGGTGCAATTAAACAAGGGCCGCGTTTAGGATCCTTATATCCATTAAAGATGCACACCGTGAATAACCCTTCTATTTCAGTTTTCCTTGGAATCTCGTCAAACACCTTAGCACAAGAAGAGCCCTCAGCGTTTGCAACAAGCTCGGAGTCAGTTACCCCAAGCATAGAGGATGCCGACTTTCTAAGGACCCTGGGCCCGAATACCGTCAACAATTTCGTCAGGTCTTGACGAAGTATGCGGCGTTATTCCGATCAGAGCTTGGAACGTCTAAGGGCGAGATAAGAATTCCCATAAACCTCAAAGAAGGTGTTGGTCTAACGACCTGAAACATGCTCCTTACAACATGCCCACTACAACGAAATCACGAATTCTATTCTGAAACTGATAGTGAAAAGTGGTGGACTTGGGAAGGTTCCATTGGGAGAGCCATGTCCAGTCGTGTTAGGCTCTAAGACTTCTGAATTGTTAAGTCTCTGGGGCTGTAGGGGCATTAATGGCGCTCTGCTAATAAGTAGAATGGCTGTCTCTACTAAGCTACTGATAACTAACTGTGTCACTAGGATGAAGGACCGCATCAAAGATAACACTAGCTTTCTGGTGAAGCGAGCAAGCAGGGACCGAAGTCTAAGAGAGAGAACTCTCAAAAATAAACCGCTCGCTCCCTCACTTCATCAGAACGCTAGTTTAGAATATCTTTGACACCATCCTTCATCCCAGTGACACAGTCAGTTATCAGTCAAACTAACCCACTTGACTATAAAAGGGAAACCTAGGCTACTTAGTGTAGTATTGAGCGGCCTATCTGATAATTGGCATGCAGATTAAGCCCAAACTGACTCGTATAGCTCTAGGGGTGAAAAAAATGTATATATAAAGGATTCCTAAGGCCTCTATACATTCCCTGGGTTAAATGTCCTATTGAGGAATATATTCTGACATCCCCAGTATGCAGAATGTCTAAACACTTGAACCATAAGGAATACGGACGGCTTTAACCCTTGGAATACCCTACATCTCCATTAACACACTTATCCACGGACTTTATCGTCCGATCACCCAAAAGTTCACAAGGATACGATACGCTCATGACAGTCCATTTTTCCAAGGAAGTCAGCATCGCTGTTGACTGCGCCTCGCTCTACTTCCGAATATGTATACGAGGATTGAGGGTGCCCCCAGTGTATCATATTAGATCGCGACGCAAAATACACTTCGGAATTCTGGAAGAGGCTGTTCATAAGGCGGGTACTCGTCTGGGAATAACTGCAGATCATCCTGGCGCGAAAGGGCAGGATGAGCTTATGAATGCCATACCGGAATCTACAGGCATTCATTCGGCGATATCGGGGGGCCACCTACAAAAAGCGCCCAAAGGCAAATATATGGTCTCGTCCCTGTTTCGGCGGAAATTGAGGAGTCCTTGGGCGTTCCATATAGAGTGCACTCTATCAAGGACCAAGCCTTTAAGGAGGCACCTGGTAAATTGTTTATATAACACTATTTGGTAAAATGAGAGGACGAATCTGTATCCTGGGAGCCAACCACACTAGTTCATCCCATCGCGTTTTCCATCGCTAAAAACCCTAATCTAGTCACGGGAGCTACGACAATGGTTTGAGAACAACAATTTTAGGGAGCTATCTCCAAGATCTTTAGGATCTATGTATAGCCAGGCTTGCCGATTTACTACCCGCTATCCAATGGCGCGTGAATAAATAGTGATTATCAATTAACACCAATAACAATTAGGTAGAAGATAACATGGGTATCACAGAAATATTCACAGTATGTAGGAACTTGAAGCCATATCGCCAATTGTACATGTGTATGTAGTATCTTGCAGTAGGGACATAAGTGAGTGAAGTATCTCACTTATTAAATGAATCATATATTCTAACGGATTCAGCTCTCGCCAACGAGGCCTAGACCTCAACAGCTTTCTTATACTAATTAGGAAACACATGAGTGGGCCATCCCTTCGACTCAGAAATTCAGACCTTAATTGCCGCCTCGATCCTATTAGAATCGAATCGCTCACAGAACATCGCCGATCAATTCTTTATGGCTGGATAACTAGGATATGTAGATGAACAAATGAAGCTTCCTTTCGGTTTAAAGATTAGGAAACCAGCTGTTGCCCTATCCGCATGGAGATTCGGAAATCGATTGCCGCCTTGTCTATATCAGAATCAGATTATTTCCTAGTATTATAGTACAGTAGATCACCGATCGCATCACTGCACCGGTTCCAAAAAGCAAAGTTTATTTATTGTCTTACTTGAAGAACCGGCCTAGCTAGTAAGTTTGTCTTCGGTATGTGCTAGGCATTCGTTAACGACAAGAGGTGTTTTATCTTTGACCGTCTTAAGGATAGTGATCAGCAGTGGATCTTTGATGCTCATTTCTTCGATCCTGAGCACTACCATATGATTTACTAGATACACCTAGGCAATGGCATTTAGCAAAGCATAGTACATTGAGGTGGACCTATCTTTTAATATGGTCTAGGAGACGAATGTTTTCTCTATCTCTGCATGGAATGCAGATACCCGTCGTAAGTTCAGTATATTCCTCCACTTGCTACGAGTGGATACTATATTCAATATATGCACATCGGCACTAGGACTTACTACTTTATAGGGCTGAATATATGTTTATGCCCCTCTCAGTCTAGAAACACAAAGGGTATATGCCATAATGTTTCCCAGAATCTTCCAAGTTTTTAGGGAGGAAACAGTCCTTGCTTGCTGCAATCCTCAAGTACCTTAAGGAACATACGCATAAAATGCTAATAGATATACATAGCATATGCTAACAAATACTAGCTGAAAAAGTACTCCAATAAGATGTCTGCGGTCTCCACACTTAGGTAACATTGGAAAAGGGAATTCATCCTGCATGGAGAAACAAAAGTACTGCTCTTCGCCTAGCACAGCAAGTCAGAACACGGGTATGCTTACTATAATGGGCTGATTGAATTGCTTTATTAGCCGCGGTTAAACGTATATTCCCATATTAGTTGATATATGATATTGCTAACTTTTAATGTATAGAGAAGAAACGACGTAAAGCTGCTGAACGACGAATTGAACACCCAACGCTCCCGTATAACTCCCAGAATCCATACAATGCATCATTGCCACGGATCCCATCTCCTACATAACCTGAGGACGATAATACTTTTAGAAGCTTGCTCCTTGGAAAAAACGTTATTGAAGGAAGCCCACTGGTTCCAATGAATATGTACGTGTTGATTAGCACTCAAGATGAACATCGCTTGCCGGTTGCAGTCTGATGACCACGGCTTGGTGAACTTGTTAGTTTGTTACCATGGGCGCGGCTCGATTTCGCGGTTTGGATCGTAGCTATGGCGTGGTTGGAATTCTAGGAAGCTCATCCCATTCGAGATTTTAGCACGGGAGTGTTGTAACCACGGTGAACTCTATTCCAGCCACGGTCGACTTGAACCCCCGAATGAAGGGCTGATACTACAAATTCATTTCTATTACTAATCGCTTTCTTGTTTTGAATTATAGTAATTGTAGTATGAATTCCTTCCTATTTTACTCTTTTCTGGTTTCTTGTGGCTCTGTTAAGGTGGGGCGTCAACCCCTCGTTGATCCGAGCGGTTCTTGTGCCGCCCTGGATTTTTTTTTCTATGCCCGTTGCCTTACGCACACTCCCTTAAACCACAACCGAAAAGTCATATTTACCAACTTACCTCCGTATTTGTCCATCATGGCGATCCAGTGAGTTCATCTAAGTTCCCGGTGGACAGTGGAAACTAAACTTCCTTCAATTAGCTATCTCATTCTGCTATCACGGCAGGGAAAAGTGGTATGTCCTCGTGGCCCACCCCAGTTTTAACTTGTGGGTTTGTATGCCCTACTCAAATCTTCCACAGCGCCTCGCGAAGTGGTTCACCACTCTTTCCCCCAAGGAGAAAGCCAAAATCGTCAAGGATGTTTCTCAACTGGTCCTCTCACGACGGACACGCATGTGTAACTTTCTGGAGTACAAAGGTATGGATACCTATTCTCCCAATCGTCCCAGCTGACCATTTCTCCCTAGATATGAAGATTGTTTACCGTCGATATGCCTCCCTTTTCTTCATCGCTGGGTGCTCTTCCACGGATAATGAATTGATTACACTAGAGATCGTGCATCGATACGTTGAGCAGATGGATAAGTACTATGGTAACGTCTGCGAGCTAGACATTATTTTCAACTTTCAGAAGGCATACTTTATCCTTGACGAACTACTACTGGCAGGGGAGATGCAAGAAAGTAGTAAGAAGAATGTGCTAAGGTGTATAAGCCAACAAGACAGCCTGGAAGACATGGAGGTGAGTCCTTATGGTAGATCCACTCCCTACATATTCGTCTCCTGCTAAGCCTTCGGATATACTCCTTCGTTACTATCCTACCTATTGAACTAGGCCTCCCATTGCAGAGAACGCTTCCAATTTGTGTAGCGAGGCTAACGATATTTCACTAGGTTGAGGAAGAGACCGTGACAAAGCTTATGTAATATCAATAAGTTTGTTTTAACAACGTTGGTCCCTCGGTTAAGGGCTCTAGACCAGCGGCTGGCGTGCATCAAGAAGGTCCTATTGCATACGATTCGTTTATCTTATATCTGAGTCACTTGGGAAGCTTCAACTCGTTGCTTCTAGTTGCGGAAGAGAAGTGAGGACCCAATAACGAGTGACCCCATCGCATGGAGGGACTCTCTGGGAATGAGCAGGAAGTCCTTTCGGCGTTCGCCGTATCTCCCGTGGCTTCTTCCCCTTTCACCGGCCTTTCGTGCGGCCCATGTGAAGTAGTCGCGGAATCTAACTGGCGGAGAGTCGTAGTCACGTGACTGTCCCCTCGTCGGTTCCCGAATACGTTCCAATCTTGATGTCACATCCGTCTTTCATTATTGATTTAATTATCATCACGTTTCATTCTTTTACAATCCCTCTAATAATATGGGTCTGTTTATCGCGCCCTCAGCCTGCTAGACGTTTATCGTCTGGCTCGGTCGACCGCATAAGTGTTATCCTTGCAGCCAGCCTGGAAAGCCTTATCCTCGGTCTTCGTACTCATGCAGGTTCTTTGATCACTCCATAGCTGCGACACGTGTACGGTTACAAGGCGCATTGCCGAGTGACTCCGAGGTGATATGTTTTGATCGATCTGCTCCCTACGCTTACCCCTAACTCGTGTCCCAATTATCAATTCCCTCAGGCAACAATTTAAGAACGCCACGTCTAAAGATGAAGGTCCGGAAACAAAGCACAGCCATTCTCATCTAGCCAGCGGCAATTCACTGAAATCCGGTTGCTAACGTGCATTGAAATCCAGTTTCTCCCACTTAGCGAATTTGAGGAAGTGACGAGCGCCCTCAACTTCGACACAGCCGACTGTCATGTAGTTGGAGGCTGCGATCTATACACCACGAAAGCTGCGGGGAAGGACCGAAAGTTGTATAAGAGCATCGAACATTCTCTACAGTCCCAGCACGAATCCTTGGTTCGGCTTTCAGCATCACTGTCTCCTCCAAATGCGGCCGATGCTGCAATTTCCCTCAACCTTTCCCGACTTAGTCCCTTCGGTTCTCTGAGTGAGCACTCTAGTCGCCGTACCTTCGCGTATTTGATCGCAACTCTAAATGCGAGCCACCCTGACTATGACTTCTCCCATATCCTTCGGCCGTCAGACTTCCGTCGTGAAAGGAATCTAAAGAGAGTGGTGAACACTATCAACACAATGCTTTTCAATCTCCGGCCCCGTCTCCGAAGTGATCCGGCACCCGAATCGCCAACTTCCTTTTCGGAGTCGTATGAGGCGGATGCAACACCTATGTGGGGGCCCCGAATGTGGAGGATTATTGATCACCAAATGTCCTTGAATGACTGTGCTATATACTCTTACTCGCCGGAAGAAGATGCTTATCTCTACGATGATGGCGCCATTTGGAGTTTGAATTATTTTTTCTTCAATAAGACTCGAAAGCGGGTCTGTTATATCTGTCTTCGTGGAATTCCCATTCTCAGTCATACCCCCCCGGATGATGCCACTACGCCAATTGAGAAACGGGATTTTGATGATGGTTCCTTAACCCCTGATTTAGGTGCGAGAAAGCGGGCTCGATACTGGCTTGGGAACTACCCTGAATTGAACGATTCAGATCTCGAACAGGAGGAAGTCAGCCTCTCAGAATCTACTCGCCTAGTTATCAATGAACACGACAATTATCTGCTCAGCGATGAAGAATTCCGTTCGCGATCGGGAAGTAAAGGAATCATTCGTGCAATGAGCGAAGAGATGGTCGAATCCATGGAAGTCTGAGAGACAAAGCTAGCTCTTCTTTTCATTATATCATCCTTCTTCGAACTCGTTTATTATTACCAGCTTGGTCGAGAGGTTGAAGCTTTCTTTTTACCACTTTATCTCCCTTGTTCAACATTCATAGGAGGCTTCGTCTTCAGCCTCCTGCTTATTGTGGCGATTTCTGATAGGAAGTCTCCGAGTTTTCGGTTTTATCCGCTACAACTGATTATTATAGGGCTCTGCGCCGTACTGGTGGTTTTGGCGCTTTACGAAGCGTCAATAATGGATGGGCTAGAAAATCGTGTGCGTGGCACTCCATACTTGCTTGTATTCCGATTACCCTCTCGGCTGTTTTACCCTTTGAAATTCTTAACGAATTGATGGCCTTTGTTTCCGCTGCCTCTCCCCATGTCGCCTATACTCGAATGTATATAGCTCGACAATTATTCTTCCCCATTGGAGCTGGTGAATTAAATATGTTAATTTTAATTACCGTGTTTATTGATATGTAGAATTGACGTAAGGCCGTGTCTAAAGCCAAGGATAAGAAAATGAAACTCGATGGGATTTGAGTCTCCTTCTCCTGACTTGGGTTTGTGTAACATCGTACCTCGCATTAAGAATGGAGACGGGATTAAATATGTAGTCCTTTTTAAGATTAAAGATATTGAGGAATCGTGTTGTTTGAAACAGGAGGCAAGTACCTATGATATGATATATATATTAGTAGTACTACTGGTACTGTAGCAAGAATCTAATCATCGAGGCTAAATGGCCAGGCTGATGCATGTCAGAGCGTTTACGCAGACCTTAGGTTAATTAATATTCTTACTATATCTATCATATTTGATTATATCATTCACTTCAGCCCTCCCTTCAGCCTTCAGCTGGAAAAGAATAGACACAATTACCTATACAACTACACATACACATCACAAAAATCAAGGACACAATCTTCAAGAGCAATATGATTTCTCTTGAGTTTATCGTCGAATCCTCAGTAGAATCCAACACCTTATTTCCAGTTTACAAGAACCCCCAGGTGAAGGAAAGGAGATGGGTAAATAAAAGAGTAAGTAGAGAGGGAGAAGAATAAAAAAAATATGAGCCTATATGCTCCAAAAAAATTTCAAAGCATCATAGGTCCTACTGGGGTTCGAACCCAGGCTGCCGGAATCAAAATCCGGAGTCCTAACCACTAGACCATAGAACCTGGTTGGTAGGTACTGCGGCGAGTAATATTGTAATAGTACCGTAATTGACAGATATGATAGGGAACGGATGTCCGTCCTATGCAGCCTTTCGGCCGCTTAAAGACGTAAAATAATACAACAACAACAATAGGGAACGGATGCACAACTCCCACATCTCAGAACCCCCCCTATGCACTAGCACCCAAACTTCTCCCCTTATTCATCTTCATCATGGCGGCTGCTACGACTAGAGCCAAGAAAAAGAATAAAAGGAAGGCCGAGGCCTCGGCACGCGCTGTGTGCGACGTGTCGCGTCCGCGTCTGGACAACAACCCTGCCCATGACCTGCATGAAAGACACCAGCTGGAAAATGGATGTGGGAACCCTGCAAGCAACATGATGATAGATGAGGCATGTGATACGACGCCTGGCCCCGACTTCATTGAC
>JAHQZX020003308.1:0-37753 GCA_019804575.2 Pseudotulostoma volvatum | reverse complement strand
TCAGACTATAGATTCACGAAGCTGACCAGAATGGGTTAGTGTGCCTTGATATCTATAGTCTGAGGAAACTGAGGTAAATCGAATGCGATCACCAAGACCGACCGATATCCGATACCCTGATCGGTGAGCTCTTGCAACAATTGAGCAAGGCGAAGATATTTACGAAGCTAGACATGATTCCATCGAATTCGTATGTCCCCGGAATCTTGTGCTTTCTACGATCCACAAACTGTATGTACACGGCGGATGACTAAGCACACGATGGGTTATAAAGGTTGTGGGCACCGGAGCGAAAGAGAGAAAGAAGACATAGAAGAATCAAGTTATATTTTTACGTGGTAACACATCTCTGTAAGGCATATGAACGCTGATCAGTGCTGTGCCGCACAGATCGGGAGACGGCGTTTTATGAAACGAGACAACGCGCGATAGCCTCTTTTATAAAGAGCCTCTATCAAAACGTTGCTTGCTAAGGGTTGTCAGCCTCTTTCCCAGAGCTTCTGATAACCAAGATCGACCCCTTGACAAAAGGCCCTCGATCTTATACACAACAATATCGACCTTTCTCGCATAAAGGTCCCGGCACTTAACTCGCATTCTGCACGGCTACAATATGCAGAAACAACAAGAACAAGTGGGACCCTATTGGATCGCATTTGATGCATCCAAACATGAACCCGCTACTATCGCCGAGTTCATCAGATTCAAGATCCAGGAATATGAAGAACTCGACTTCCAAGGATGATGACCTCTGGGAGTATTTGTAGATGACTTCAAAAGTTTCACAGAGGATACTTTCCAGACCGCCAACCAGACCTATGTCCGGAAACTGCGTATCCACCTACGCAAATATGGTGTCTGGGTAAGGAAAGAACAACGAAGAACGACCGCTGCTCAAGCCCTCTACCAGACGCTGCAAGAGGAAGAGCCAACGGAATGGTCTCACTCTGAGATCCAAAAGTACCTCGCCACGGGGGAATCCTTCCTCTCCAGCCGTATCAACTACATGCTCAGACAACACCTCCCTTTTCCTACCAGCATCCCACCGGCTACTATAAGCGCTCCGCGACATCCCGCCGCCGTCGTCGACCCTCTGCGGCCGATCGCAACTCGCGACACCTCTGTGCAGCCATTTACAACCTGCGACGCATCTTAAGGAGGCGGGATTATGTGCAGGAAATCCCGACCTGTGATGGGAATATGAGTATAAGTCAAACTATTGGAAGTGCCAGCGATTATAGGGAAACCGCAGATTATCTTGAGACGCACATCACCCAAGATGTGTCATCCCGTAACGCTCGACGCCCAAAACCCATTATGAATGAGTCGGGGTATTCTACAGCAATCTATGATCCATCATGCAGTAATAACGTCACTCTGAACACTCCGAACAGTCCTAGAGAGCCCCGCCCAACATTGGACAAGAACATAGCGGAAGTGCCACAAGTCTGGGGGTGTCAAGCCATCCTGTCATCACTACATAGCCAGCCACCCCAGAGATTACTGTAGGACTCTCGCACCACTACACATAACGCCCAGGGAAGCTGGCAGAGACAATTGTATCTGGGGCCTCTGTCCACCGGTAGACATGCTGTATGAACAGCATAGCCATTTCCTTTGCCGACGTCGTTTTATGGTGAGAAATCGATATTGTTCTTTTGCTCAATCGGTCTACCACCACAAATATAGCATTGTATCCATAGTGATCCTTTGAAAATAGGGGAAATCTATACTTATAAGTTGCCAAGGTCTTACCGGTACAGGCAGCGGCTTCAGAAGCCCTCTTATCTTGGTTCCTCTTCGTTCGCTTGCAGACTAGGGGTCCACACCCCTGCTCCACGTGGGCCAATAGTAGCGAGCTCTTAGATTGCTTATGAATCTCGCCCAACAATCGTGCCAGCAGGTCTCCATCTTCTGCTACTGCTAGTCTTCCTTTGAATAGCAGATTGTTCCCATCCATCTTCCAGTCTGTGTGTCCTTCTCTGCCCTTCTCACGGTAACCTTGTAGTGATGGTGAGCTCTGATTCAGGCGAATTATATGATCCATAATGGTTTCGGGGGCTTCGTCCTGAGAAGTAGGAGAGGGATCAGAGTCGAACAACCTGTTTGTCAAGGTATTCAGGTCTGAACAGAACTTGCATTCGGTATCCCTCTTTATCAGCCTGCTCTACTAGATCCTCCTGCCTAGGCAGAGCGTCTACAAGTGTATTCTGCTTCCTGGGCGGTATCGGATCAAGAAGTAGAATCCAGAGAGGAATTCAGCCCATCTTGCACCTAGTTTCTTATAATCAGTGAAGATATGAAATAGCGTTTGCCCTGTAATCCAGCCAGTTCAGCTCTCCATTCTTGTAATGCTTTAATCACAGTGAGCATCTCTTTATCATGGATTTCATAGTTCTGCTCTTCTCTGCTCATAGTCTTCGAGAAGTAAGCACATGGATCCCACCGTTCCCCATGCTGTTGCGATAGTCCTCCAGCCACTACTCCACTAGAGGCGTCGGTTTCTACTTTTGAGGGTGGCTTAGGCTGATAGTGTTTCAACACTGAAGCTGTAGTCAACTTCTTTTTCAGCTCGTGAAAAGTCTTCTCACATTCTGTGTCCCACACAAAAGGAGTGTCACTCTTTGTTAGTCTGATCAGCGGCTTCGCTATCCGGCTATATTCCTTGATAAATCGCCCGTAGAAATAGCAAATCCTAGAAAGGATTGAATTCGTCGCACTGTAGTAGGCACATTCCGGTTTCGAGTGACTGCAGTCTTCTCCAGGTCAACTTCGATCCCTTCGGTGGTATGAGGAATCCTAGATATTTTGTTCGCTTGACATGGAATTCGCCTTTTGAATTGATACCTGTAACCCAACTTCCCGCAAACGGGCTAACACCTTCTTAACATGAACTTCATGCTCCAGCTCATTCCCACTGTATATCAAAAGGTCATCAATGTATCCAGTAAGGAATGTATCAAGGTAGTCCATAAAGATGTCGTTCATAAACCTCTGAAATGCAGCCAGCCCATTCGTCACCCCGAACGGCATAACTTTGTATTTGAAGGATAGAAAGAAGGAAAAGACAAAGTAAAACGGGTATGAAGCATCACAGAAGCCAGTGCATATGATAGGCCTAAGGCTAGGTCCGTTAAGTCCTTCTTTAGATATCGGTGGAAAGCTGGGGCACTAATCAATACAATGTCAATATCTAGTAGATCTTTTTCAGTATCTCTCTCCCCCTTCCCAGATATGAGGGCCGCAGGCTTATCGCCCGCTCCTTTAAGGGCTCGTTCCATCTTGTTCAAACCATCTCGATGCTCGGTGCTCGATGCTATAGCTATGTCGCTGGCTGTAGCAATGTGTCCGATTGTCCGATTTCTTGGTTCGCTCATATTTTTCATCTTCCGTCCCTCTACATCTCTTTGATGCTTCATGTCCGGAGTCGGTCTTCTTAGGATTTCTTTTGAACCCGTATTGTCATCTTCGCCTGCATCTTGTTAATATATGAACGTTCCTCTGGCTACATCAATCCGTAGTTCCTTGAGTCTAGCCAGACATCTTTTTCACCAGGCCATTTCTGTCCCAAAATCAGGCTGTGTCGTCCGAGATCGGTGATTAGCATTGGGAATTTCAAGAACCGTCTTCCATCTACCCATAAGTGCATAATTATCAAGTGCGTGATTGGTAATCCTTTCCTCCCATTATATCCTTTCACTGGGCAGGGTTCCGGTAGCCGAAGTGCTGGTATCTGATAGAAGCGAGCAAAGCTATATCGCCTTCTTCGTGTCTATCAAGGCTTGTCCTTTTGCTCCTAAGTCGGAAAGTGATTTGACTGGTGTACTGCATCCATTAAAGCTAATAATTGACTAGGTACAGTAAAGCTCTGTCCTCCCAACAGCTTTCTCATATCAAATTCACCTATTTCGAACTCGTAGACCTCCCCCGGGTAAGAGACTCTCCCTAGGTGTCTTCTTTTCCGACTCATCATATCTCACTTCAGCCTCCAACAGCTTCAAGTCTAGGGTCTTCCGATTCAATGGACAGCTGTCTGCCACATGTCCGCGCCGGTGACACTTGAAACACAACTCTTCATTAATATGACGCTCAAAGGATTTCTTTTCAGCCTTCATGGTGGGGACAGAGGTGGACTGGCGGCTTGATACCCCGCTGCGGGTGCGAGCATTCTTCTGACTTGTAGGGGAGGTACGACTCAGTAGTCCTCTCTCAAAAACTTTCCTGGCCTGTTCGCGGTCCTTGGCGATGGAGAAGTCCCGCCCTTCAACTCAGAAGAGGACAAGCGGAGGAAAGAAAGGCAGCACTAAGACAGTTGATCTAGAGACGTAAAAAATCATTCGCGACGAGCCCCTGCCTACCGACTGGACATCATCGATAGACTGGATGTTACAGGCATGTACGGCGGTGGTTGTATTAGCCTCTAGCCTATCTGCTGCCTCAGCGCATCTTTCAGTAAACTAGTCGAACGTCGTATTATCTTCCGGGATTCCGGCGACCCAGCTAGCCTGAGGGATTTGTTCAAAAAATCGTTGAAATTATCCCCTTGCGGAACTCATGACGAGCCTTTATCTTGTGATTAGAATCGTGGTGCCTTGTGGTCAGGTGGTTGAGCATCTTGTGGGTGGTTCAATATCCGTTTGGGGCGTCGTCCTCCATCCTAGCTGCGAGGCACTCCGCCGCCTTCTCAGCAGCTCTGCTTCCCACATAGGCAATTTTCCCTTCTTCGTCGATAAAGTAGTCTGCGTTGCCCAAGAGCTTATGCCTCATCAAGACAAGCCAGTCCTCGAAGCGAGGTTTCTTACCGTCGGTGAGGAGATCTGGGTCTTTAATCTTTGCCGATCTCTTCGGCTGCTCTGGGCCAGGCGTGCCCGCAGTCTGGCTTGTGGAGCGAAGGCATTCCTGGGTGAATACATCGCAATACTGATCTCTTTCCTATGTAAGCTGGAATATCTCTTCATCCTTCTCATAAAATTCCCGGCTGTAGGTCTTCTCAATATCCAGTATATAAGCGTTCGCACATCTTCCCGACACAATCTAAGGAACTCCCATGATACTTCCGTTCCCCTATTCCTTCCTAGGGCGCTCTCGGCTTCTCATCTTAGCTCTCACTAGGCCTAGCCATCTTGGCAGTTTCTCTTCAGGTATGTCGCTCCTGCGGGTGTCTGGGTTCTGGTTCTGAGATACAGTTCTCGTGGGCTTCTGGTAAGTGCTTGCTGAGGCCGCTAAGGATGCAGCCAAGTTCAGACAAGCAGGTGCCAACAAAATAAAAATAAGGTTTTAGTGATATGGGTCATGTGGTTGGCATGTCACGTGGTTAGTTGGGACCATCCAGCATTGAGGTTGATTAATCCAGCAAATTGGTTAGTCTTGGGATTTTGCAATTTCTGCCGGCGGTTCATTCAAAAACTACTGATTAAGCTGACAAAGAAAGAAAACCCCTTTATATGGAATGAGGCCTGTGAGAAAGCTTTCACTACCCTGAAGGAATGTCCGACATCGGCTCTGATCCTTCGATACTACCAACCTGAACGTAGAAACCGACGCTTTGGACGAAGGGGCAGCTGGAGTATTATCGCAGCAACAGAAAGACCAGCAGTGGCATCCGGTAGCCTATTTTCCTAAACCCGGAGAGGAACTACGAAATCCATGATAAAGAGCTTCTGGCCGTGATTAGGGCACTAGAAGAGTGGAAGGCCGAATTGGAATATAGGCCTGCCTGTGAAGATCGGTTTATGACCACAAAAAAGTTGAATATACGGCAGGCTAGATAGGCCGAATTTCTGCCTCAATTCTCTTTCTTAATTCGATACCGGGAAGGAAAACAGAATATCTTGACAGACACTCTGACCCGAAAGGATACGGATAAAGAGTGGAGCAGAACTATTCAATGGCACCAGTCGAACCGAATGGTGATTCGAACGAACATGGGGTCACCCAATTTGGAGTCCCTGCACAAGCCGGCAGTAACGGCAGGAAACTACAGCTGTGACCGGTTAGAAGCAAAATTGAAGTTGTCAACCAGCGATCACCCGCAAACTGACAGACAGATCGGAATATGGAATCAGTATATGGCACAGAGACTAAGCCCATTTTTCAACCATTATCAGGATAACTGGACCGAGTAACTTCGAGCAAGAATCTATCGGGACACCCCCATTTTTGGTGGATAAGTGATATCGTCCGACAAATTGAGAAGAGCATCAAGCACCGAACCCCTGCCAGGCCAGATAGCCAATCCCCAGCCAGCTATCGCAGTGAATGGCCAAGAAGAATGAGAGATGAAAGAGATTATCGCTGTCAAACAATTTCGAGGACGACTTCTATATAGAAGTTAAGTGGGTGGAATAACAATGACAACCTAACTTGGTGCCTGGCGGGAAATTTTCGACTTAAGATCCGGGACTTCCATGCCAATACTATCTGAACCTACTAGGACCGCCCCGGGAGGCTACCCCTATGGATAACGGCAGCAGAGAATGATGACTTCATCGGGATCATAAAGAGGATGACCGATTGTAAGGACACGCAATATCTGGGGACAGATATCCCCTTTCTTTTTTTTTTGAACGGGGGCAATGTGATGATCAGTCTGGTTGGCGGAACTCCGTTCGTTCCTGTCTCATTCAGATTGATTAGTAATTAGTAATATGGTTATTAGTAAGCATGTCCTACGCATGTCTTGGCACGCTATCATAGGTTACCACCTACCGAGGCCAGGCTAGACCAGGAATATGTAGACACAATCTACTGTACATCTGTTGTTCCCTGAACTTACTGCCATAGTAAGTACAGTACATACAGCTTATCTGCTTCTTTATCACTGTCCTTTACTATTGCAGCAAGGCCAAAAGTATCCAAACAGAGAAGACATCTACGGGCTGAACTGGAAGAAAGACTCCAAGGTCAATCTAGCCCCCACCTTGTGATGTTGTATCCGAAATATCACCCGGAGCTGAATCATATTGAACGGTTCTGGTGCAATAGTAAGCAATTCTCCCGAAACAATTGCGACTATGCCTTCGATGGATTCAAGTTGCATCAAACAGTTTATACCAGATGGCATATTATTAGTACGATGACTTCAAGACTAATGTCGTGTAGCGCTTTATTCACATAAGCCTGCCCAATTTATTAAAGGCTTTCTCGGAGAATATCGTCGTAATATCGACACATCAGTCAATGAAGTCACAGGCTTAATCAAGCTGATAGACAACACGCCAAGGTCTAAGAGGAAGGGAATAGCATCAAAAACAGGACATCGGTGGCTGAAAAAGCTTAGGTTCGCTTGGAAGGGCGTCAAGAAGGGTGTATTTCTTGGTGGGTATGAGCGAGAATATGTGGTCGAATATCGCAAGCAATTCCTTTAGATTACGAAAGAAATGTCGTCCTATATGGTCGACTTTTAACTCGGATGGTGTGATGACCCAAGCCCAAAGCATAAGTAGTGGATTCGTCGTACTAGCTAAGGGGCGATCGTACAAGAATCCAAAGACAAAGAAAGAAAGAAAGAAAGGAAAACAGAACGCGGGCAGGGAATACAGGACATATATACAAGTTGTGGGTCATGTGACCCATACCCGAGCCTAGTCCGTCACAGATGGGACGATTGTAACGGATGAGCCAGATTGTGTCCATCCATTATTTCTCTTATTTTCTTTTTTCTGATTTTTTCCTACAAGCGGAATTATCCATAGAGGTAGGAACTTCCCTTGATTGTTTAGTATTTTCATTCTTCTTGGAAGCTTCCTACAATGCCTACATAGAGGGCTCTTTAGCCTAAATAAGTCCCAACGACGCTAACACCGTGACTCCATGATCTCCACTCCGGTACCGGAGAAAGTGTTTCTCCGATGTCACCTGACATTCACCTGTATATTTAGTTCAGTCAGGGGTTCGTTCCTGATCTGTATTATACAATACATATCTATCACCTTCACATTTACAACCCAAACATCTATACATATACTGGAAACCCTCTAACGACCATCATCCCTTGAAAATACGGTTTCCAGGAGACGTCAGCTTCTTCCATTCCCCTGATTCATAAGCCACTCCTTGCCTGTACGGCTCCATCTTTTTCAAGCTACTATTGTAACCCGCAAGAATGGCGCTGTTTGTAACATGTGCTAATGAAGCAGGAACTGTCTCTTGAAGGCCCTTGATGTTGTAGCTACGGTTTTCCCGAGCATCCCTTTGGACTGACACCAAAAATATTCAATATGGTTCCGTTCGCAGTGAAATTTCGGGTAAAAAAGTGTCACATGTGAACTTCTCTCAATGGCCTCGATCTCTGGCTTCTGCGCGATAAAATCCGGCTGTAGCGAAAGAAGCCGGCGAGCGCAACAGTTTATAAAAATATGTATGGGTCGATGTGAATAGTGAGATAGAAAGAAGGGGAAAACTAACTCTGAGGCACGTCCAGATAGCGAGTCATAGTCCTCGCACCCTTCTCGCCGTATTTTTGTACCTGTCTTGTTTTGTTACCAAGCAGCTTCTTTAACTCTTCAGAAGTTAGACATCTTTGCTCTTTCATATGTTGCTGGACTGCTTGTCGCCGGATATCATGGCTGGGCGGATCTAAGCCATTTGAAGCTACCTTGTCGAGTTCCTGTTGATGCCTTCGCTAACGTTTCGCCGTCCTTTCCGACCTGGAACAATATGGCCTTTTCAGAGATTTTCCCGCCCCCTCTTTCCAGCTTAGCGATGAGGCTGTTTTGGCGTGGTTTGTGATTTGGATTGCCTCTGTTTTATGGTAATTAATAATGGAACCATCACCCTATTCTTTATAGTCGTCGTCAGAGCTGGAGTTCTTCAATTCACTCATCAAAGCTGGGGCTCTCCAATCCGCTCTTATCAGGGCCACTCTCATCGGAGCTGGGGCTCTCCAATTCACTCTCATCACAGCCGGGTCCCTCCAACTCACCCCTGTCGGTATTCGACAGTATCCCTTTACTGCTACCATTGCCCAAATCAATATCCAATTGCTTATTCTGTAAGGCCTCACCTATTATATTCGCTTACAAGACGGCCTCTAGCTACGTTAAGCCATGTGACGCATACATCGGATAAAAGGATACGGAGTCGGGAATAGGATTCTCTTTTCCTTCTTTCCTTTCTCTTCTTTAGTGACGGCTTGATTAATAACCTGTCTATTATTATGATATTCATCATTGTACCTGGTGTCAATCAACCCCCGTATATCGCTACACGTTACCATCTCTTCACAAGAATAACTACCTCCTCTTATATATTCACAGTAGAAGGGTTGACTTCTGTTGCTGCCCTCATCTAACCAAGACAGACTGAAGTCTTTCCCAGGCAAAGTGTGCATTTTGCTTCGTTGAGACATTTTATCATACATACTCAGTATAAAGTTGTGAAGAGATAAACCTCTTATATTAACTGCTGAGCTAATGTACAAAGGGAATCGTTAAGAAAAGAAAGAGAAGAGGAACATTGGGGATTGAATTAGTTGCAGGGTTTTCAGTGTAGTTTAGTCACATGGGCGGAACGTAATCGAGCGCCGAGACAAACTACGGCTTCAGCCGCTATAAAAGTAGGTACGACGAACATCAAACGAAAAGAACGATGATTGATCGTGAAAATGCAACCAGAAAATTGAAATAATTAGAGTAGCTAAGGTACTCAATATTCCCGTAACCCAAAACGCGTCCCGCGCATGTAATTTCCGTATTATTACCTTAATATATCGTATTACGAATATTACAATACGGATTAATAAGCGCTGAGATAGCCTGTACAATTGATTTTAAAATTCCGCCAACCATAATAGGAGTTAGGCCGTTAGTCAGCGAGCGGGAGCGGCCCAGGCATGCGGAGGTAATTGCGATAAATTATTCAGGGATATCAGAGAGTTGGACAGCTAAATAAAATAAAGACCGTCAATCGTTTCTTTTCTCTTCTCTGTCATTTTCCTCTTTGCATTTCAATTCCTCCGTTTTTTCCTTTCTTCTTTCTTTCTTTATACTCGCTGCTTTCCCTACCATTTATTTAGTAGTTCGCTGGGGAAGTGACCAGGCTCGATATACAATGAAGAATCTTACAAGCAGTACGATCAGGCCCTCCGGCCCTCCACCGGCATATGAAGCATTCTCCGAAGGCCCTTTAATGCAGACATCGCTGCTCCCACCACCTCCTCCGTTGGCCTTGCCGGCGTTGATCAAACTCCGATCGACACGGGTGATTCTAGCGTCGGCATCTCCGCGACGGAAACAAATTATCTCCCTCCTGGGGCTGCCGAACATCGAGGTGATTCCATCGACGGAGCCGGAGGATTCTCCCAAGAAAATGTCGCCGTTTGAGTACGTGTTGGCGACGGCGACGAAGAAGGCACAGGCGGTGTACCGGCAGGAAGTTAACAACGAGGACAAGGGCGATCCGGCCCTCATTCTCGCAGCCGACACCATCGTCGTTGATCCAAGAACCGGCCAGATCATGGGGAAGCCCCGGTCCGAGGCCCAGCATTTCGCCATGCTCAAGGCCCTGCGCGATAGTCATGATCACCAAGTCTTCACAGCCATTGCGGCCATGGTTCCTCTGGCAAGTGCACGCCTACCTGGGTACGCGCTCGAGACAGCGGTCGAGGAGACAGCTGTGTGGTTTGACAGGGGGATCACTGATGACTTGATCATGGCATATGTGCGGACGAGGGAAGGGGTGGACAAAGCTGGGGGCTACGGGATGCAAGGGCTGGGGTCCATTCTTATCGAGAAGATCGAAGGGAGCTACGACAATGTCATCGGGCTGCCCTTGAGGACGACATTGAAGTTGATTGAGAAAGTCATGACAAAGGCGGATGATGATGACGTGCTCCCTGGTGAATTCGATTAAGGCGATTTATTTTGCGGAAAAGGTAGAGGCAAAAATGAAACGCTGTCAAGAGACCTCTGCCACTTATCTACATATCCTAGGTTTGGTGATCAGAAACATTCTTTCGGTCCACGATTTTCAACCGGTTGCTGTTAAGACACGATCTCCGAAATTCCCCCAGGGCGTCGTGACACATTTCATGACAAAGATATATGATCCCTATGCCATTCAAAACAACCTAGGTCGACGATGCCGTTCTAGAGTGAGCGCATATGGTCACGGAGTGATAGTTGTATATAGGGACATGCGTCGTGACAACGCGGAAAAGGTTAAACAAGAAACGATGAAAACATTTCCCTCTCAATTAAGCCTTCCAGATTCTCTTGATAGCCTCTGTCAGCCCGACATCATTTGTCTCAAACTCATACAAACCCGCCGCCACAGTCAGCGTGCCAAGTCGCAACAGCCACTTGCAAAAGGCCCGAGTTTTCGGCACACGATGCTCGGGAAGATAATCCGTGATCAGGGCACTGTAGAAGACGCCACATGTGAGAAATCATAAAAGCCAGTATACGACATTGCAGGGCAATAAACTCACCCGAAGCCAATGTGCGAGTGGATGACTAGTGTTGCACAGAGCATCGCATCCATTACGGGATTAAGGGAGCCCGCGGCGAAGGGCGCAATGGTAAGGGGAACGAGCGCGGCAGCAACTAGTCTAAATTCATAGCTTTTATTATTCTCCATTGCACTTAGCCGCTAGTTTTTAAAGAAAAATACCTTTCAAAGACCCAATGATAGCTTCCGTGTGTAGGAGAATGGTGTGGGATCGGTGCAGCATCATTCACTGATTCATATATAGATTAGTCTTTACCATCATGCCCGTCGCCTGTAGCTTCCCGGCTGAGAACGATCGGTGAGGCATGCAACAAGTTGAGTATCAAGAGCTGAAATACTTACTTGTTCCATTGACAACCTCTGGAATGAATTTATTGATTAGCACTGATAAGGTCAAACAGAACTGGCCCTTCAATGAAAGGTACGCACTCACGTGGCAGCGGTTTTAAGATCTCTCTCTTTACTGAGGTGTGGAAAAGCGTATCCCGCGAAAATACAGGTGAACATTTCCCCAACACCTGTGCTGGTCTAAGAATGGTAGTAGAGAGTGGCGATTTGGTTGAATAAAACAGCATCCGAGCCGAAGGGCTCTTCGAAAGGGAAGAGAGATAATTCCGTCTGAGGGCAATGGAGGGGCGCATGAGTGACACCATCCTGAACCCCTAAGTAGCACCTTCCAAATCCTCTAGTACGGTCGAAAAGAAACAGGTCAAATATGTTGTTAACTCAAATGACTGTTGTCACAATTGCCTTCATTGGGCCTCAAAGCGGAAAAGCGGAGAGTTCCGCCCGTAGTCAGGTGAATTGTGATTGGCTGGGCAGCATTATTAACCATTTCTTGTAGCCGAGAAAGTCCGGGCTCGCTTCGCTACTTCGCGATAGTACTGCAGAGTATGCACTAAGTATGTACTGTAAGGCTAACGCTATTCTATTCACACATCCCTTTTTTCTTCCTCCAGAGACTACAATTGAGCTCTTTCTTTCTAAGGTGCCTTGATAGATTTACGTGTATTCTAGCAGTACCCCGACCTTTGTATGAGGGTTTGCAAAAATACCATGGGGAAGGAGCTTTGCTTTTATTATAGGAAATTCTGAGGCAGAACTCTTAAACCGCCTTTCTAATTGTGTTAGCTAG
Source organism: Pseudotulostoma volvatum (assembly GCA_019804575.2). NCBI lineage: Eukaryota > Fungi > Ascomycota > Eurotiomycetes > Eurotiales > Elaphomycetaceae > Pseudotulostoma > Pseudotulostoma volvatum. The sequence continues at coordinate 25,170 of JAHQZX020003308.1, read as the reverse complement.
ACCCCACCAAGGAGCTCTCAAACCAATGATCGGAGCCCCAAAGCATTTTAAAAAAGCAGAAGGGTCCTCCTATATTATCTATCTTTGACACTCAAAAAATTGCAACATGATAAATAAACCAAGCCCACTTCGATCATATGACCGTCATTCAATTCAACACCTAATCACATGCAACTCTATACCATTCAAGCCAAACTTTAGTATTACCGCGTCGTATCGCTATCTCAATGGCGAAAATACTAAGCAAAGAGATTATCTCTGATTCTGAAAGTGATTCCAGCAGCGTCCCAGCCCCCAAGCCTTCCTCAATACCTCCATTCACAATGTCAGATTCACAAAAGCAGCAAAAAAAGAAGGCAAAGAGTGGAAAGCATGTCATGGAGGTATCTGATTCAAGCTCAGAATCAGAGAGCGAAGAGAGCGAAAACATCGCATCACCGGAGGAAAACTCGGCAAATCAGTATGTCTTATGTGCTGTAAACAGGAACACGTTCTTCCCGGCTTGCTAACTCAGCTTACTAGATTCCTAACTCGACCATCTGCCGTCCCTCCAGAAGCATTCAAACCTCCGTTGGGATTCAAGGCTGCAACAAAACGGCCCTCTTCCTCTTCCAAAACCTCCTCGCTCCTTTCCAACCTTCAGAGCAAACGAGTCTTTTATGTTACTGCTCCTGCCTTTCTCCCACTCTCTGCGGTTCGTGAAGTGGCTCTGTCCAAGGCTATGCGTGGTGAACCAGTGCTGACCCACAATGGCGTGGACTACGGGGTTCCGGCAGACCATCAGCAGCAACTGTCGTCACCAACGCTATTGCTGTACAATGAATCGAGTCGCACATACAAGACAGTCCCGGCAGAGGGCACCCAATGCTACCATATCCAAGAGTTAATCAGCCTTCCAGGGTGCCTCACCGGTGCCAATAGAGAGTCAGACGGGCATCTACCGGGCATCCAGGGGCCAAGCAGTTCCCAACCACAACCCAAACATCTAAAGATGCGCTTCCGGCCAATTGGTAGTAGAGATGCGCCACCTGAAACCATTGGAACAAGCTCAGAAGAGTCGGAAGTGGAAGAGAATGCCTTTAAATTCCCCAGAGGGTGGAAGGATCAAGAGAAACCCAAGAGAAAGTACTTTATTCAAGGCGATAAACACCCAGAACTAAACGAGTCACCGAGAAAGGAGTCAAAAAAGCACCCTTCGATGGTGAGGACTGGTGATGTGCCATCATCGAGCGATTCTTCCCAGCCACACCCTTCAACAAGACGGAATATAAAAAAAGATCATGATCAGAGGAACACCGGGGTCAGCCAAAAGCGAAAATCAGATCGAAAACAGGAAAGTAGGTAGTCGCAGGAATCTGAATATCATATAAATGGTGTTGTCCTTAGGCTTGATACCCGATCCCTACTTATTATGTTGCACTGCGCTGGCCTTTATGCATGTACTGTACAATGTGAACGGGGGGCTTAGATACTCCATATTTTTTACGTTTCGAAGCATGACACCAAGAGCAAGGAAATCCTTGTACGAAGGCGAGGATATGAACCCCCACCCTTTCTTCCATTGTAACTATTGGACCGCAGATACAAGAAGTGACAGCAGTGACCGATCAATGCTACTTGTCGACTGCCACATTACTAAACGTAAACCAACTTCGGGTGAGAACACGTAGATGCCATATATATGATACACTGTACAAAGGGAATGATTTCTTGCATATAATTACTATATAAGGGCGCGAACTTCAGACAAGTTCGCCTATAAGGAGCTACCAAACGCTACCCTTAAGCTTGTATACCTAGATATTAAGCACCTAATATATTCATCTATCATATATACACAAGGTATGTGGTAAGTATATATATGTGTATTAGGTAGGTGTAACCTCGTACAGAACTTATATGAATCAGTCCCTGCAGTGCTTAGATAAGTGGCGCCTACTAACTAGAGTGGTACCTATTATATGTCACAAAAAGAATACATGTAATCTTAGAATGAACAAGCTAGGTTATTTCGCAAGATAACATTGAATAATGAGTTTGTCCAAGTCTAATTAAGCAACGTAAACACAAGTTCGCACAACTGCAGTCGGTCACTTGTATTACTGATAGAAGTATACCTTATATGAGAACAGGTCGTCATGGAGAGTGGATGGACCGGCCTGTTATTACTAGCTGATGGTTACCATGCGGGATGCACACAATACGTAAATGGCGGAAAAGACCAGACCGGGCACAACAAGTCGGCGAGCATGAGGCGGATAAAAAATTAAGTGCTTGCTAGCTCTTGGGAAGAGGTGGAGGGCTACTCTCAAGGGGAGTACCATATTATATTGTGTCATAATTCTGATCTATCCACACGGTCCGTATGGCCCGTCCATCGAACAGAGTAATAATAATAGTAATAATAATAATATGCTGCCATATATAAAGGAAAAGGCGAAGGTAAGCGAATTTGATAAAGATGCGAGCGTTAGGTGATAGGTAAAAATTAAGGCAGAAGTCAAACCCCTTAACGTATCTCACACTTACATAGACAACAATTCATATCTCACAAACACCATGTCTCCATTCGCATAGAGATATAGCCCATCTGTTGGAGAGGGAATGGCTATATCAACACACACGCCGGCCGTGATCTCTTTGAGATTGATCACGTTGACGGCTCCCTTGTCCACCGTTGCTGCGTAGTCCGAATCAAGCCATTCGATGTGTGCTTGATAGGGCTCCGTCTCTGCCGCTAGCGCGAGATGCATTCCCTGACTTTCTAGTTGAAAATCCCGGTTAAGCCGTGATAGAGTCATTTGATCTCCTTGGAGAAGCGGCCACCGCGGTGTGTGCTTGGTAACGTTTTCTAGTGTCGCTGGTGACTTTGGAGCGTTACTTAACCGCGAAGTACCAAGGCTATAGCGAGAGGATCCCGCAAGAGGACCCATCTTGTTAGCTGATGACCGGGACGAGGATCGACTGGGTTGCTTAGCTCCCACCACAGGGATAATCGAAGGAGAAATGCCGTCCTTTGATGAAAGGAACCCGGTCGTTCCGCTGTCGGAGGCGACGGATTCTGGAAGAGGGACCGCCATGGCGGCTTTGATCCATTGGAATGAGGATGATCGTGTTTGGCGTGTCGAAGACCATGGATCAGACATCGTGATGGTACCTTCATTAAGATGGCCAGAATCCGCCTTCTGATCAACCGACAAGTGGTGAATCTCCTGCTGTATAGTAAGGATGAAGCTTCTCACCACTTCCAGTAGATTCTGTGTCGCAGGTGAGCGAGAATTCAAGACCCAACCAGGCAGTGTCCACTTCTCATGGGGCATGGCATGCGACCTGGGCATATAGAACTGGCCGTGTAGTTTCACAAAAAGACTACAGAGGTAGCACGCACTCTTGCTTGAGCAAATCACCCGTGGCTTACGCCTTTCAGGATGCAGCTCATAGAAAAGAAGAAGTTGGATTTCCGGATGAACTTTCCAACTCTTCGAACGGATCAAGTTTCGGAATTGAAATAGCCTGTCAAGTTGTGGGAATCGTTTTCTCATACGAATCTCTGCTGATGGCTTGATGATGGCCATGTCTGAATGCGCGCGACTAGCAAAAGCTTCCCTAAGAGCCAAATCCAGGTTACATCCTAGTTCCGAGGATTGAATGCTAGGTTCGGTAGCGATTTTGCATGTTTCCACGCTCATTCGACTTAGCATTGACCCATGTTCCCTCGCGGCGAATATGAGGGCGGAACCGATGGAATGATACTTGCCCAACTTGCCAACGGTTTTCGGAAGCTGGTCTCTAAGGCCTTCTTCTAGGGTAGGGGATGTGCTTAAAACGTGAGCAAGGTCGCACCGGAAGGCCAGATCATGAGCTTGGCAAATAATTGTGACAAGCAGCTCTGTGGCCCGATTACTGCCTGGCCACTGCTCTTCAAAGTCCAGGAATGTTGAATACAGGTCCGCCCCTTTTCGTCTAATTTCTCGAAGTTTTCGCCTTTCGATCCCCCCATCCGAGCCGATTGATTCGTCCTGGGTCGCTTTTATGAGGGATTGGAATAAAGGGGCTCTACCATGCTTCTTGTTTCCTATCGCATGCTTGGACCGTAGGCGGCACAGGATGCGGGCGTGGTCCAACTTCACGATGTGTCGAAGGAGTGCGATCTTATCATCCTGTTCAGACTTCTCTTCGTTGACTTAGCTCGGACATCAGAATCGATAAAGAGCGTGACGCACCTCGGCGCGAAGCTAGCTTAAGCATTTTCGCGATTTTGACGAAGCCGTCTACCACATGCGACATATCACCATGACTAGATGCGATCCGTAGAATCAATCCGTCCTGTTTCTTGGTTTCTTCGACACAGATGGCCGTTGCCCTATTAGGGTCATCCGAGTAGGATGCGAGGAAAGCAAGGTTCTGGACCAGCCTGAATTCCTGTTCAATGGTGAGTTTGCGACCACGACCGCTGGAGGACGGGCTGGGAAGGTAATTCTCCTTCTCTGATTCCACCGCCTCCCCAAGAACGCTGAGGAGAGTGGTGTTCTGCATGGCCTCCAGGCGAGCCAGGTCCGCCGAGTCCGGGCGCTTCATGTTGGCCGCAACCTCGCCTTAGAAGCTTGAAAAAACGAGTTGGAAGAAACGGAGAAAAGGAACTAGAGTCTATAACATGATAATTCCTATCCATGGGGGTTAACCTATTCGGAGTGGATATCCTTTTGAGAGAGGCCGTGAATTCCCGTAGGGAACGCTGACCTGCAACCTTAACCAATTCATCACCAGCTGCCACGACAGCGTTCGTCGCGCAACATCACAAGTATGCAGTAGTTATCCCCTCATGCAGCAAGCAATGGCAGTCAAACATCCCCGTTGGGGCCAACCCCGCAAAGGGTAATTTACATCCTTCTCTCGAAAGTGGCGGTCGCACCCAGAGGACTAACCTGATGGAAAAGCCGTTCGTCCCAGACGGCTATCTCTTGCATTCTTTAAAATGTAACAAGCCATCTCTTCTTGCCATGGGTGTCGCCCTCGATAAACCGTCTGGTGGAATCTCTAGTAGTATCATAGTACCTGGGAGGTGAAAAGTTGCTGAGGCCAGGCGAGTCTGGCTTGGCGTTGTCTCAGCTCTTGAGCATATGCCAGTGACCGAACCAACTATATCCTTCTGCCACGCGGCATCATTAGACTGATATCTTTCGACAAGCTATGGGGCTTCGACGGATAGAGTGAGCCGGCATCCTCTTCTGCGCAGAAAGAAGTGAGCAGGTCGGGAGTTGACGCGGCGGGCGATGGTTCGTCATGGGCAGATCCTTAACCACTCACATTGAAGTGGTGTTGCATTTTGCCAACCTCTTGAATGATTCCTCGGAGGGGTTGAGCATGCAGCAATTGCATTCATTCGATAGGTTGCTGAGTCTTTTACCCCTCGCCAGGCTGTTCTGCGGTTAGCAGTCAAGTTACCTACAAGTGTTACTAAAGGTACAGTACTATCAGTACGTCGCAACAAAAGGGTTTTTTTCCCTAAAGGGGGGGGTCATGCCACACGTAGCACAGAAATTGTTTCATGTTAGGTTGACAGTAATAATGAGGTTTTTATGAAGAATATTATTTGTATTGATTAGTACATGTGTAGTAGGTAAGCTAGAATGGAGATTCCAAGGCAAGAAGAAAGTGTCTTGCGTTCCCCTATTGTAGATATCTGAAGATGGGTAAAGTTACTATCGTAAAGAAGAGACCGAGAGCTCATCGATTTTGGGACGACTCGATACGTAACAGCTCAGAGTAATCAACTGTGTATGATAAGTGCAATCGCAGTCCTACAACTATCCTTCAAAGAGTCTCGATTTGTCCCGAACGTCCTGTTTCGAAGTGTCATATGATGATTCATGCCCGCGGGCATGTCAATAGGGTAACCGCAACAATGCAAATTGCAGCATCCTCCTAGTAATCATAATTCAGAGCTGATTCAGGACAGAAGCAAACAGCTTGAGCTTCCAACCCCGCAAGCTTTTCCCGGAACAGAGCATCATTGCAGTCATCGTGTGCGCTGTCTATATTACCATTACTTTATCTCGCCAGTCTCTTCAAACATTCCGCTACAAATGGGTCTCTTTGCTTGGTTGTCTAAACGTGTAATTCTGGGACAGGCTGGAACCCACAGCCAAGTGTGCTGGACGCTCGTGGCTATTCGCCCCCATACCAAAGGGAAGGAGCACGGTATGAAGATGCAAATGAGTACGGAATACATAGACTATCTCCCTCGGACCGACAAGACATGGAATAGGTCTCCATAGGCCTCGTCGTGCATAGAGGACGTTTCAACGAATCAACGAAGTTGGAGCGCGCACAATATCATAGATCGGCTTCTGGTTATGATGTCTGCATATATGATATCACTAGGCCCAGAACGTTCAAGGCATGAAGCAAGAGAGCTTTACGCTCCACCAAAGCTGAACCGCGCCCGGATGAAGACCAAGTAATAAGTAATAATAATACTGTAACGTCTGATATAGGTAGGAATGTACGCTCGTATGTATGTTATATACCTAATAATAGCTACCAAGTAAATGTAATGTACCGCTCATAGACAACAACTCATGTAGTATGATTTCGGTCTGTTTATAATCATAGTTATTATTATTACCACTCCTGATTGATCAACGATTGAGTGATATGAGAACTATGAGCAGATCGAAGAGACGTTTGGTGTAATGTTTTTTTCCCTTTTGAGCTTATGCATACCCCCAGCCCTTCTAATTTCAAGCTCAGACTTGTGTGAGGGAAGTTCTTATCACTGTAAGAAAGTAGATTTCTTGTTCCGTGGGTTGAAGATGAGCAATCTTAGAATGATTCTAAGATTTAAAAAAAGATAGTGACGCAGGAGTGGAATTCAAGGCCTTGTAATATATCTACGCGGCTACGGGCCATGTTACGGCCCGTGTACGTCTTATTAATATACCATACAAGTACTAAGCAATTCCCAGTCAACCGCAGCGATTTATATTATTATAAAATATATTGAGTAAAAGTGCTTGAAGAGCTTACTTGTAGTGCAACAATGGGCCACGAAATCGTTACTATGATAGGATGGTGGCGCCGACATTCAAATCCAATACAAAAGTACACCCAAAAAGGCCGCCATTTTCAAAGCTACGCAACGCCCACACATGAAAAACGAAATCAAAAGACTGTAACTATAGATAAAAAGATAATCATAAAGGGGTTCGTTTGAAAAAAGGGAAATGTCCCATCGCGGGCGCTTTACCGTTTTAAGAAGGCGGCCAAAGGGCGGTATACATTCTGTAGATGTAAAAAAAAATTATGGACATATGTATGGTAAGATACATACAACCCTTGATACGAGCCACTGTTTTTGCAAGACGCCTCAGAGCCTTAGCTGTAGTTGCTTCTTGGGATATTCTGAGAGAAGCTTAGAAGAGAAACAATGTAGGTAATCAAGAATACTAAGGGGGGATGGCAAACTTGATTCTTGAAATAAGCTACGGTACATAGAAAAGATCTTGTCAAGTACATGACTTAGTAGGGGGTAACTACCTAATTTATAAGAATGTATCTTCATGGAACCTTAAGTGGGTCTTGCAACCTTCATCAGGTTCCGCATGCGGTTTGGCGAGCTAACGGCTCGATCATCCGTTCCATAACACTAGCGTGTTATATCACTCGAGTGCAGTACTCACTATTTAATCATAGGAATACTACAGGCTCATTCTCTAACAGTTCTGTACTATTAATTATAAACACTAACAACCTCATCATCTGCTCTCCCACACATGCCTATCACCGGTCATCACCAGGCATAGCTCTTGCATGGCGTTTGGAGCGGCACCCAAAAGTGTTCGGTCACGGTGTGATTCAACTCACAATGAAACTTTTTGAATAGAAGAGGGCACGATGACAGTAAGGCTTTCCTCCAAGCACCTCCTCAACTACACTCTTCTGTGACATAAAATCTGGCCGCAAGGAAAGAAGGCGACTAGCACAACAATCTAGGAGGAGAAAAAATTAATAAAAGGCGTATTAGGAAGATGGTAAAAAAAAGATAACTTGCCACTTGAGCTGCATTTCGGTGGTAGGCTCTGCATTCCTCGCGGCCTTTTTTTCTGCCTCCTCTCACAATATGCGCAGAGTTTCTTTTGAACGTATTGACGGAAATCTTTCTGACGGACACAATTATCACAGATTCGTTTTCGCGTGCTGTTGCCACTATATTTCCTTTTTTGTCGGCGAGAATCACATATTTTACCCTTAATACGAGCCTAATACAGAATTTTTTTTCCCTTTGCATCTCATTCTTGATGCCTATAGCTTCTAGCAGCTTTTTCATATGCCTAGCCTGTTCTCCAACATTCTAGGTTTCTTCTCTTTCCATCCATTCGACCTCTATCATTACATTGGAGGGTCTTTTGATGAAATTATGTAGAGCTATTGTAATGTATCCTCTCCTGTGCGGTAGCCATCGAAGGATTCACCATCTCTTGGTGGAACGTACCCGAATGGGTCGCAGAACCTCGTAAAAGGTCTTTGTGACAGTCCTAAGGGAGTACTGAAAGTGCACCCTTGCCATTGTGTGGCTAGCGTTGGTAGTAGGCTAACAATGTAGAGGAAGATCGGAAGCTTAACGCCAGCAGCGGCCAGCTCGCGAGCAATAGTCCCATAGCTCTAGGCGAGTCCATGCTTTGATTCGAGAGGGGTCGATACCATGTTTCCGTGTTAGGTGCTGAAGAGTCCTGAGACCTTGCCCATAGGCTCAGCCGTCTATTTGTAGTCCCGATGGTATAGAAAGGAACATGTAGGAAAGTAGGCATTTGAAGAGCTTGATGCCGTTTTACGAGTATATATTAATAGCGAGACAGGTGACAAGAAAAGCGTCACCATCCATCGTATGTAGAGAAATTAATAATTACCTAAATATTGAGAAAAATAATATAGTAATAGCAAACTATTAGTGATGTTGATAAGTTGGCCGTCCAGGTATGTATGTACAGTACTATATGGATGGTGCTGGATAGAAGGATGTGATCTTGTTGGGCGACGCGGCCCGTGCGTCCCCGTGCCGTCGCGCCAACTCTCGCGGCCAAGAAGATTCTTTTCGGTCACTTAGAGGTCGTAAGTGACCTAAGATTCTGGGCTTGGTTCAACGAGCTCAACTGAGCCAGTCACAAATCAACAACTACGATGTCCCAATTCAGGGCAAAGCGGCTAGATATCTGCGGATTTATCAATGCTCGAGTTATCCGTGACCACACAAAGAGAAAAGTATTCGAACAATATGAGCCAGAGCGGTAAGCCCTTACCGTAACCCATGTTTACAGGATCATCAAAATAGGCTATCCCGCTTCATTCTGATCAAGTCCATCTCTTTACTCGCTAATTAGCTATAGGCAAGCTCTCCGCTACATAATTCGCAATACAAGCCTGCCCCAGCGTGTCCGCGCACAGGCACAACTTCAACTGTCTCAAATGCATGCCTATACCCGCTCAACACAGATCAAGAATCGCTGTGTGGTTGGAGGCATAGCACGGAGTGTTTTTCGTGACTTCAGAATGGCAAGAGTAAGTTCAGTAATTTTAGATGTTTATGATCGACTGATACCCATAAATAAGACCTGTTAGCTAACTTTGGTTCCTATGTCATAGTACCAATTCCGCCAACACGCATTGGCAGGTGAACTTCCTGGGGTAAAAAAGGCCAGTTGGTGAAGATTATACCTTGTAAATTACAAGCATTTTCATATTATTTGATGGCAGAATTCTACGAGTTTGGTTGAACCTGGCGTTCGGGACAATAACAGTAAAATATAAGTTCAGTGAGGTCTACTCACTAGTTAAAGGAGAGAACGGTAACTATATAGAGACAGCTCCCCAGTGAAAGAATAATATTTCATATTTGCGTTACAGCCAAAATGTATGAGAAAATCACCGTCGGGGAGTCCCATGTCTATCAACAAATACTTTCAAGTTGTAGTCTTCTTTCCATCACCCTCTTTAGGTTGGTTGTTACCGGTTTCCCGGCAAAGCCACATCCCTGATCGCACATATCATAATATCCATTTCTTTAGACTATCTCTCGCTTTATTCATTCGTTTTCTCCTCAGGTTATGGGAATCCGAATCATCGCACATCCCCTTGCATCAGCTCTTGAACCCTCCACTTAAGCAGTTGTCTCATTTCATAACTTCTCATTACGAAGCAACATGCTTGTCTTCCACCCCAAAGATCTGCCCCCAGACCCTATCTTTCCAGAGAATCTGGAAGAGTTGGGGTAAGTATTATACCTATGATCAGTGCTTTAACTTAACCCTGGCTTCGAAATAACGGGACGGTAGTCAGAGTTCAACTAACTTGTGATGTAATATACGATAGGTATTTTGTTAACTCGGAAGATCAGATCAGGAAGATCTCTGATCCAGAACAGCCTTTCCAGTTCAAAATTAGCACAAACGAGAGGTGGAATGAGATGCAAAAAGGGGCCATGAACGGTATGCGACACCCGATATGGCTTCAATGGGTGATCCCATTGACCCATCTTCTCGGCCAGGGCCTCCATTCTATAGCTTTTATCAAGGATACGGCTAACATGAGTAGCCTGTATCCGGGGTATCGTGCTCTCCCGACTGTCAGCTCTAGACTTGAAGACAGTCCGTCTTCCCTTGGGTGCTGGCCCAGACAATCCACACGTTCCGATTTTGGTTTCGTCAAACATAGCCACTGCGTCTCGCATTTTTGTTGTCTTCGGTGAACCTGACTCAGATCTGGGTATCTGGACTTATCGAACATCCAGTGGACAATCCATTAACGAAGGCTCGGCGGTTGCATTCTCGCAAGCTATTCTCGGTTGCCGCGACGTGGCTAGAGATATTGAACATGATGCTCTTGTGAATCCTAGCCAGAAAGACACTGCTCTTGTTCTTGCGAACGCTGGTCAGCTAATCTGGCACTGTGGATCGTCAACTGCCATGACGATGCCAACCTGGCTCGCCCTTCCTAGGAAGTCCGCCGTCGATCTGCCACCTCGCATGACATATCGGAATAAAATTCCTCGTAATGGGAACTGCCAAGAGCATGTCGAGTGTATTTTTGAAGAAGTTTTAACAAACCGTGGCTTTCTAATTAGAAATGATGTCAAGATGTCAATCATTGGTCTGGGAGAAGGAGGCTCAGAAGCCATGAATTACTTAGCAGGCAACTGTAAGTTACCCCCTCTTTCTGTCTTTCACCCTATTCTCACTTTCTCGCTCACCGTTGCCCATAATTTTACATTACATCCTCTCCCTTTCTCTTTTCCTACTACCATTTTTTTATCTCCAAAGACCTGCTAGTCTGGTTGCTTTCTGTGACAAAACTAACCTCCTACTCCCACCTCCCTAGGGCAAAGATGGAGCAACTGCGTTGATGCTATTTGCCTTTCTAATCCTATGAACTATTTAATGCCAAACTTGACATTCTCGAGCGCTAAGCCTGAGCCTGATGAAATCCGCTTTTCCAGCTTCGTGTCTTCACGCTGCCGGGCCTATGTGCTCTCTGATATGCCTATAGGACATCCTATTCCCCGCACCGAAGGCCAAATTTGCAACTACTACTCTTCTGGAGAGGCTTTGAATCGCGACTGTATAGTGCCCTCCGCTTGGAGGAACATGTTGGCATGGTTAGATAGGATTCACGCAGATGCGTCTTATGAGGAGGTAGAGTTTCTTATTCGGGAACATACTGACAATTGTGATGTCGGAGGTGATGAAGGGAGTGATCTGTAAACATGGTCGCCAACATTCATTCTCACTATTATGAAATTTCCCTACTTAAATTTCAAGAGGCAGACCGATAATACCAAGACACATTCCCCGAGATGGGAAGTCCACTTCCATTACCTAGATAGTATTATATACAATTGTCGTGACATCCTACGGCTATTGTTTGTACTGTACATTAATATCCGTCCCTGAAGGCTAGCAGTCTACCAAGTAGTACTCTAGTGGTAAGAATTGTAACTGGAGAGCAGCACACATAGACTTTTCCATAATGATACTCGATGTCTACCTAAATCGTAGTGACGTTCGAAAGACCATAACAGAGTGATTCTAAAGAAGAAAGCAAAGTAGATGCACCATCAAACGGGAATACCTATCATTAACATTTAGGTGCGGTATACCAATACGTATCGGTTCGGCCCGGGCCGCCATAGAATTGCTGGTGCAGACCGCATCCATAAGGCGTAAGGAAGTACTCATTTATAAAGAACGACGACTGGGACACAAATGTTTTGTCTGAGTTACTACTGTGGGATAGTCGCTGTCCGCCGGCCACGGTGATAAAATCGTATTATATGTAGATCCCATAAGTTGACACCGTGGCAATCTGCCAATCGTATATTGATTTCTCCTGGGTCTAGACTTGCTAGGGGTTGATCAGCCTTCTTTTTCTTTTAAGCCTCTTCGATCGCACGCTCGGTCCATAGTTCAGCTTTACCCAAAGCTACATTTCACCTGCGTTCCCGAATAAATGCGGATCTAGGAGTGCTTCTCAACTATGTAGTAACATAATGTCAAAGCTGAAAAGTCACGCATTGTATCACCCGTAGAGTGTTTTGTCCATTTCTTAAGCTTTAGGTGAAACTTATCGCAGGCCTTTTTGCAATTGGCCGTAGCCAGGCCAAGTCTAGCTTTGGCGTTAGGACTAAGTATTTTAAGGGCTGGTGTCTGAAGCGCCGAGTCTAGGATTCTAAGCACTATCTTAGCGGAGAGCTTTTCCTTAAGGTCTATAATGGCTTCTACAGGGGCGTTCTTGACAGCTTGAATGCCCTCGAGGAGGCCAGTAATGCTATACCAACGACGCCTACTATGATGCCGAGGTCGGCCATGCCCACCAAGAGTCGCAGCGCTATATATAAGCAGTGCTAGGAATACCATAATTGTGGATGCTTGACTGAAGGGTCTCGCAAATTCGACAGGTTTTTATGCTTAAAGAAGCTAGTCGTTGGCAGGGCTTTGGTGTGCGCTTGCCCCTGATCAGGAGGCGACGTAGTGATGAGTGCGCTGGGCTTTAACTGACCCTCGCATGTCACTGGGTTCTGTGGGCAGTAGAGCGGCTTGTGTCAACAACAACCAAGTTGTTAGCTTCAAGAGATATATCAATTTTGCATTTTACCAGCTCAGCTTGTACAAAAGCTCTCCCAGTTCAGTCTTTCCTTTCAAAATCGGATGACCTTTCCTCCAAAGTCTTTGCCTCCTATATTGACCGCTGGACCAAACAGACATCCAAAATCCTCTCGCACCAAGACCCAATCCCCAATCCCTAGCGTGGAACGACGGTCAACAACCGTCGAGCTTCTAGAAGGGCTGGCAGAACTCCTACTACCACACCTCAACCACCTCGCATCCCTACTCTTCCGCGTTCGATACCCGAACCCTCTTTCTCTTCCCGATCTCGATATTCTAGGCTTATTATCTTCCCCGCGGCCTCCGAAGCAGTTCGAAGATACTGTGTAGTGCTTGAAGTCTACAAGTTGTGGCCGGAGGCTATATGTTACTACTGAATGTTGGAACAAGGACCGATACAGGGTGGTGGGGATTTCTTTTCGGCACGCTAACAACATGGATCCGAGTGCAGTTCCACCCACTTTACCCGCTTTAAGCCAAGTGGAGAAGATGGTGTTCGTGGTCATCTGGATTATAAAAACATCACTATTCGGGATGATCGGTATAATGGCCTACCTGAAAACGGAAATGTCTCGGTCGCGTTCCTCTTATCTTGGAGGATGAGCCCGAGAGCCCTGAAGAGGAGCCTGATGGAGAAGCTATCCCTGAAAATCTTGATCCTCTGGGATGAACTTGGCCGTTGTCACGTACATGACTCTGAATCGGACTTTATTCGACGGGCCTTTGAGGTTTCAAGCCCGAATTCAACCCCTGATCAGAGTGTACCTGGGCAGCAAGCTCCTGTCCTTTCGGCGGTACCAGCCCCGTCTTTTCGGTCTACCCCTCTTGATGAGGCTATGAGTGTGCGTCTATTCGCCTCTACCCTCCAAACACTGTTTCCTTATGGGGTGGCAGACTCCTGGGGCTGTCGACGTCGATCTGCCGGCATCCAGGATCAGGCGGCTCATCTCCTTAGACATCACGATAGTCGATTTGGTCGCTTTAGGAAAGGCCCAGTGTTCAAGGACCCAGTTTCCTGTACGGATTGGGTATGCCGTTACAGTCTACAAAAGTCAGGAAATGACAAGGGATAAGATTGTTATTAGGCTGCCTAGCAAGAAAGACTTTACGTTGTAGCTTTCCTATGTTGCGATTTCACAGGTGAACAAGTTGCCTGGCCTGCTTTTTGAGGCAGGGGTTGATTACGAGAGGTTGGTCACGCTATTTTTGTTAGAATAACTATAACTGTTCATACGTAATTGAAAATCTTCAATGCTATACGAGAGCCTGCATAGGCGATCTTCAGTAGGGCGACCGTCTATATCCGTTTGCGACCAGAAGATCTTACCACTCCTTGAGGATAGATCTATTGACATGCATTTCGCTTGATCCGATTAGTCATTCTGGCTTTACTAATAACTATACTGCTATGTATAATTGATGCCTGTGCCTGAAAGGGGATGTGGGGATATGATGATGTCAGCCTTATTATAGGCGTCTAGAATTTAGGTTAGCTTTCTTCGCCCTAATAAACAAGTTTTCCCCTTTGTTATTTTGTTAGAAGGGGAGATGAAGCTCCAAGACTATATTCTAATACGAAGAAACATCGGTTTAAAAAATCGAGATTGATGCTATGTAGTAGTAAGCACTAAAATCCTTACCGGAGTACTTTCACGCTGATAGTAAATGCTAATTTGATAATGTATTCTATGTAAGGGCCTCCTGTAGCTATTAACTACCTTATGTACAATGTATATATAGACCCTTTTCCACAAAGTCACATTCTAGAAGCGAAGAGAAGATAAAATATCACATCGTATCATAGCAGAATCAGAATTTGAGAACGACCTTCCCCAAGTTCCGGCCATGGAAGAGGCCAACAAATGCCTCCGGAGCATTCTCGATTCCAACAGTCTCCGACGTGATCGCTTTAAGGGTACCATCCTTGATCCATTTCTGTACATTCTTTTGGTGTTCCTGGAAGTGTTTCACACCCATATCAGGATCACTCACAATGAAACCACGCATGTTAATGCGCTTGAGCAAGATGTGGCCAATGTTCCGAATGGGGTAGTGCTCCTCGATCGGCTTGTTATACCCGGAAATCATTCCACAAACAACAATACGGCCAAAGCTCTTCATCGCGTCGAGCGATGCCTCGAGATGCTCTCCGCCAACGTTTTCGTAATAGATATCCAAACCCTCTGGCGCAAGGCGCTTCAGAGCGTCTGCGGGCTTCTCCTTCTTATAGTTGAATCCTCCATCGAAGCCTAGCTCGTGCACGATGAATTCCAGCTTCTCGTCAGAGCCAACGCTCCCGATCACCTTAAGTCCCTCATGCTTAGCGAGTTGGCCGACAATTTGGCCCACCGCGCCAGCCGCGGCGGAGACGAAAATCGTCTCACCCGCCTTTGGCTTACCAATCTCATAAAGAGACGCATAAGCAGTCAACCCGGGCATACCAAGTGCTCCCAGAAAGACTCGGAGATCTTCGATGCCTAACGGGTTCTGAAGAGGTCGGAGGGTTGCCGTCTCGTTGCGATTGAACACTACATACTGTTGCATGGGAATGGTGCCAAAGACTAGGTCGCCTTCCGTGTAGTTCTCATTGTTCGACTTGAGAACCTTGGCGACCGCCCCGCAGGGAATTGGCTTTCCGAGATCGAAGGGAGGAGCGTATGACTTGACTTCAGGAGACTGCATCCGCCCCCGCATATAAGGGTCAAGACTGGCGTATAGTCCCAGAAGCAAGACGCCGCCTTCCGGCGCCGGGGTAGAATCGTCAAAGGGGACCGGCTCTACGGTAAGATGTTCACCGGGCACAGGAATCCCTTGAGGGGTTTTCTTGTATATGACGGCTTTGTTTTCTGGAGCCATTGTAGTACCTATATGTACGTACAATGGTAGTGGTTCGAAAGTAATTATAAAGAATTCAGTCAAGTAATGATTGAATCTATACTATGATAGCTAATTTAAATCGGAGCTGGAAGACAGATTGTACAAAAGGTCAATAGTAACTAACAACAGTATGATGATGTGAATTTACCGCAGGAAAGGCAAGCCTGATATAAGGCTACAGCCTGCTGCTGTCCTATACTATCATACTAAGTCCTCCCTTAACAATTCGCTATTTGTAATACTAACCTATTATTATGTATGCAGACACCAAGGCGAACTTGCTCACTAATCGAGAGAAAATCCCTAGGGCTTCGAAGATTCTCGATTTTTCGTATCCGTAGACGCTAGAGCGGCTATCATTCACCGTAATAATGTAAGAATCTGCCAATAGGAATGGATTAGAAAACCATATCATAGTAGTCCAAGTAAATTGTTATCTATTCATTGGTCACCGAGTACTATAAATTTTATGTACCGAGGTAAGAGCATGCGAACCTCGGGATAAATAAACTACTATCGTACTAGTACAGTACATAGCAACTACATATGATAGTACTAAGTGCCGCTATGGTACACACAAGCTATAGCTCCCTACCGGTAGGTATGTCTATCATATGAATATCATAGTATTGTATTCGATAATAACAAATAGCGTATCATATCGCTAATTCCTCACATGGTGCCGGAACCCCGTTCACTGTCTCATTCAGATTGATTAGTAATCGCCAGTAACACAGTTATTAGAAGGTATCATAGGTTACCACCTACCGATTTACCGTACATTTATTGTCCCCTGAACTTTTCTTGAAAGGGACCAAGAGCAAGATAATATTAATATACAGAGCGGAGTTAATCCAAATATCTACCAGAGCGAATCATCTCTTTCATTGCTTCAACACAATCACATTGACGATAGTGGGCTTTCTGCACCTGAATGCTCCTTGGGTGATACATCCTCTTGGGATGAAGCGGATAAGGAGGATGATACTGATGATGAGCCTGATAAATATGACCAAAGCTGGAAGTCTAAAGGACGTTACATAAGACTCATTTTCACTCAGGCGGTCACCTGAAGTAGACAACCGCCTTCCTAAACCATATGGAAGCGGATCCGGGGCCACAGAATATCGCTAGAAGAAATGAGAAGCGGAGCGTCGTTGAGAAGCTTCTCGGAATTACTCCATTAAATCCTTATTTCAAAGGTAACATGATATCAATATAAGTGGTGAACAAGATAAGGCGCGGCCTGCTGTCAAAGAATTTGCAAAGAGCCAGAGTGAAAGTAAGTCAATGAACTTTTGCGCTTTAGCACTATTGTCAATATTAATAACAATTACATGGAAAACTTACAACTCATATAAGATTTCTCAGTCCGTCTGCGATTATGTTAGAGAGAAATGACACGACATTGGTGGAGAAATTGGAGATGTCAGAGATGTCGAGGATACTATTTGGATGCCGGTGGCAAGAGGTGAGAAAAGGCGTTTTCATTGATGGCCATGAATGGCCAGACGTTATCTGAGTACCGCAAGCGCTTTCTGGAGCAGATGAGGAAACTTTCCCCTTTCTTGTCGAATTTACATCAGACGGAAAGATCGAGGACAAGACTTACCCTGTGGATTGTGAAGTTGGTAGCTTGAATAAGAGATGCATCATTATCATCGCTCACGATGAAAGCGTATTTTTAGCGAATGATGGAAAACATTATGCTTGAGTTGCTGAAGGCAGTACTTTCCTTCGCCCCAAAGGCAAAGGGACAGGAATTATGGTTTCAGATTTCCTGCTACCATAGTCTCGCCCCAACCCCCCACTCACACAAGCCTGCCAGGAGCTTCTAAACTCTGGGATACCGCTGAAAGCAGCAGTTCTCTTTGAATTCGGTAAGGAAGATGGATATTGGGATGGGAAAAAGCTTCTCAGTCAAGCAGTCGATGAGGCCCTCCTCATAGCGGAAGCTAATGCAACTCTTCCATTTACGTAGATGATGCTCTTCATGTGATGATCGAGCAAATAGTCTAATGTGACTAGTCTCGTTTCACGAGAAAACTAAGCATGAAGAGAATAACGATAATACAGGACCAGGCGTTGGTGTTTTGTGTTCACTTGGTGATCACGTGGGTTTTATGCCTGGGGCATACAGCCCAACACCAAGC
This sequence comes from Pseudotulostoma volvatum, assembly GCA_019804575.2. Taxonomy (NCBI): domain Eukaryota; kingdom Fungi; phylum Ascomycota; class Eurotiomycetes; order Eurotiales; family Elaphomycetaceae; genus Pseudotulostoma; species Pseudotulostoma volvatum. The sequence goes on along the minus strand of JAHQZX020003308.1, from coordinate 6,983 downwards.
TGAATCGTCACACTTCATTCAGGGCCGCAAGAAAGATGGGCGAAGGAAAATTCTGCCTTCAGCAACCCAAGCATAATGTTTTCCATCATTCGCATAAAATACACTTTCATCGTGAGTGATGATAATGATGAGTTTCTTATTTAAGCTACCAACTTCACAATCCACAGGGTAAGTCTTGTCCTCGATCTTTCCGTCTAATGTTAATTTAATAAGATAAGGGGAAAGTTTCCTCATCTGCTCTAGAAGCGCTTGCGGTACTCGGACGACGTCTGGCCATTCATGGCCATCAATGAAAACGCCTTTTCTCACCTCTTGCCACCGGTATCCAAATAGTATCCTCGACATCTCTGACATCTCCAATTTCTCCACCAATGTCATGTTATTTCCATTTAACATAATCGCAGACGGATTGAGCAATCTTATAAGAGTTTTAAGTCTGCCATGGAATTGTTATGAATATTGGCAATAGTGTTAAGGCGCAGAAGTTCATCGACTTTCACTCTGGCTCTTTGCAAATTCTTTGACAGCAAATAGTGTGACGGACCAGGCTCGGATGTGGGTCGAGCCTGGTCCATCACAAATAGGATATCTTCATCATTCATCTAGTAGAAATTAGATTTTAGGACCATTTCCTTGTCAGGATAATGCGCTGTGACAGGATCTCTCCCACTGCACAATCCTTTATGCATGCATTCCACCCTTCTTCTTGCTAGCGGCGACTAGCAGCGCCAATTCTCGTCGACAGATGCCTGGAGACTTATCCCGTTGCCCTTGGATCCAAAGGAATTAAGAATCATCAAGTGGCGCTGGAAAAAACTTCTGTTCTTGGGGAGAACACATCCATATTTTGCCAGTTGTTCATTTTTTATTTCGACTAGGCGTTACAAATCTTTCGAAGCCTCTAGCCTAGTAGATTCTTTCCCCGATCTTGTTCACTTGTATTGATATTATATTGCCTTTAAACAAGGCGATGTTCTGTGGCCCTGGGTCCGCTTCCATATGGTACAGGAAGGCGGTTGACCGCTTCAGGTGACCACCTGAGTGAAAATGAGTTTTGCGTAACGCCCTTTATACTTCCAGCTTTAGTCATACTATCAGGCTCATCTCCCCCTTATCCGCTTCATCCCAAGAGGATACATTATCCAAGTCACTGGCAGAGCATTCAGGTGCAAAAAGCTCATTATCGATGTGATTGTGTTGAAGCTATCATAGTAAGTTCAGGGGACGGTAAATGTATAGTACATTGTGTGTACATATCGGTAGGTGGTAACCTATGATAGTGCTAAGACATGCGCAGTACATGTCTACTAATAACCGTATTACTAATCAATTACTAATCAATCTGAATGAGGAAGTTCCGTCACCATAGAGTTATTATTATTTTGTAGTAATTTTTTAGTGGCTTAATTACGATGCCTATACCTATAAGTCTATGTTGAGTGGTACAAGATCTAGGCGCTAAGGCTTCCAACGCCTAATAAGAAATTGAGCGAGCTGTACGAAGGAATAACTAAAGCTATTTATCTAGTAGCGATAATATCATTAATATATCGGGGAGATAAGAGAAATGCTACCGTCCTAATGTAAGGCAGCAGAGGTAGTATACCAAGGAGGGCACCTATGGCCCAAAAGCCCTGCGCAGTGAGGCGGACTGGGGCGAGGAAAAAGAAATTTGAATAGTCAAAGAAGGGGAGGGGAGACAAGCTGGTGGGTGTCTGTCATGATTAATAATAATAATAATAATAATGTAAGGCAGCACTACACCACAACGCCAAAAGGCCCAATGGATGATTTGGTAGGTCATCCAGTCAGCGTACTATTAGAGGAAAGCAGTCCAACATTCATTTAAATATAATGTATAGATGTGAACGGTATTTTGTACTGTACAGATAATGAGTTGCAGCTGGTTGCTACTGCCATGTCATCTATCTATGGTTGACTGAAATAAAGGGAATAAAAAAACAAGGCGTAGCAATAACGCGGAGATGGCTGGAACCACATGAGGAAATATAATAGTAAATAAAGATCACATCCCCTCGTGCTTTACTTTAAAATTTAGAAGTTACGGCTCATATCATTGCGGATTCTCTGGTAATCAAACAGGCCCTCAATACTGCCAACAGCGCTGACAGCGACGTCTTGATCCCAGAGTTTTCTTTGACAGAAGTCCATGACGTCCTTGGCGGTGATCTGGCCAACCGTGCGCTCAATGTCCTCAGGGCTTAGCCGTCGACCTGTGGTGACGATCTGGCGTCCGATATCTTCAGCAACAGCCGTGGTGCCATCAAGTAAGAGTAGAATAGAAGCTTTCAACTGAGCCTTGGCACGCTCAATCTCAGCCTCTGTCACATTGAAAGAGAGACGAGACCATTCCCGGAGTCCAAAGTGAACCAGGTCATCGAGAGCGGTGAGGTTCTCGCTGACAAAGTATATACCCCACAAGCTAGAGGAATAGAAAGTTAGAGTAATTCTAGGTCAGGTGCAAACAGCTTCTCAATGCTCAGACTCACCCAGTGTCGCTATAGCTGGTCGAAAAGCTCATAAAGCTGTTGGCAAGGTTGTGGTGACTGATAAAAGTGCTCAGCTTGCTACCAAGATATGGAGACTGTCCCATAGTACGATCCCAGTTGCCGACGATTGCTTGGGCCACAAGAGCAGTGAAATAGTCATCATCCTTCCAGCTGACGCCTTCGACAGCGAGAGCAATGTTGGCGGTTGGTATTGTATCATCTCTGATTCTAACTTCAGAGCCAATGAATTCTGGCTTGCGCTTTTGCTCAGCAGCAATGGCGGATGCGTACGAGGTTGGTGGTTTACTAGGCAGGTTTCCGAAATGATCCTCAGCCAGCTTAACAAGCTGTTCGTGAGTAACGCCGCCGGTACCAACGAGAACCATGCGATCCGCGGTGTAGTTAGTTTTAATGTAGTCCACTAGGTTATCCCGATTGATCGTTTGGATGTTTTTCTTGGGTCCGAGGATAGTCCGTCCCAGAGGCTGATTTTGAAACGCAGTAGCATGTAGATGATCGAAAACAACTTCTTCCAGTTGCTTATCGACTTCTTCTTGCTCACGCAATATCACGTCCCGCTCCCGTTCGATAGCAGCAGATTCAAGCTTGGAGTTCTGGAGGATGTCGGACAGAATGTCTACTGCCTTCGGGATGTCGGAATTGAAGGATTTTACATAGTAGACGGTGTTTTCTCTCTATATAAAGCATGAGCACCGCACCAACGATATATGTGGCCTGCCTTGGGGCGCACCGATGTGTAAGCATTAAGATGCCCTCCCATATTCTCAACTTCAAGCTCTAATTGATGCTTAGACCTCTTGCTGGTGCCCTACAGTAACTTGAGTATGACGTGAATGCGGTAAGTTTGGTCATCTGATGGCATACTTTGAAGGCAAGATGCTCGAGAAAGTGTGCGGTGCCGTTGGTCTCGTCGGTCTCTGCTCTGCTCCCGGCATCAATCCACACACCAACGGTCGAGGTTTGAGCCCAGGGTGAATGCTCAGTCGCGATCTGTAGATCATTAGGAACTTGTAACATGATTCATCGAGACGCCCTTACGTACCGTCAAGCCATTGGAGAGTGTTGTTGATTGGGTCTTGGTCGGCAGTGCGACCGGCGATGCAAAGCCCCGTTTCACGGACTGAATAGCCTTGAGACCGGCGCGGCTGCGAAGTGCGTGATTGAGATGAAAAGCTAGCCGCCCTGAAGCCATGGCTGTAGACGAGGAGAATCGGGGCAAGGACTGAACGAGGAGGTGAGGCGAGGCGGCTGTGTGAGAAACTGTGGATTACAAGATGAAGATTCGGAATCTATGCTCCCGCTAAGGTTTTACAACCAGAAGTTTATTAGCCGCTAACTTAACATATTAGTAAACAGATCATACTTTTCCAGGTCAGCAAAAAGTACTCAGAACAACCTATCATACCATATAGACTGGTTGCAAATAACAACAATTTTACAATGAAGGACTAACAGTCGACCTACCATCTAAACACTAACCATTCAATAATGATTCAAGTTCCAAGTTGCTTAATTTCTTCTTCCGAATCTTGCCATTCCTATGCAGGTAGGAGGTATGCATCCAGCCATTTCCCTGTTGTGTTAAGCTGTTCCACTCTACTAGTGAAGGTCCGGTATGTATATTACACGACTCGCTCATTCTCTGAGGATGTTCACATCAAGCTTGATTGCCGGCTACATATAAATGGTACTACTATAGTAATTTAAATTTGAAAGAATTGTAGCGCAAGCGGAAAAGCTAGGAATCCTCAGTTCACCTGTTTGGCCTTTAATCACGCTGTAACAGTATCGATGAAGCCACTTCGACCCATCAACAAGAGGCTGCAAAAGTATATGGTAAGTTATCGACATTTCTCTCTATAGAAAGAGTTCTCGTATAGAAACATGCTGCTTTGGGATCGAATGATCAACTACAGAATCCCAGCCAGATAACGGTAGTTAGAGGAAAGCAATCATATTATTGCGGATGACCTCTACCAACATCTCAACCAAATATAAAAAGGAAGAGTATGATAGTCTCGTGTATTTATATAAAACCTACCCTAAACACGTCGCGATCTACAACTAGGCTTTTCCACTTTCAGAATGGTGGGGTGCGGGCACGTGCAATTAGTCACGGGCGTGTGCGACTAGTCAAAAGGACGTGTGCTAATAGTATCACTAATAAAAAGCCATATTGCATGCCAAGTTTCTAGTTGTTAAAATGTCCTAATTTGATTGAGGTTGTAAACAAGCTTTTGGTTTGCTGTATGATCACTGCTCTAGTAGTGCTGGATCGTTGTATGTATTACTACCTATCTAACTATTGCGAGGTACTTTGGTGTGCACTGTGTAGTATACAATGTAGCACGTATCCACATATTGCCCCTATGTATATAGTATGTATGATAAATTTACGAGACATAGATAGTGAAAGATCATCAATCTAGCCTTGATTGTTAAATTTCGGATAGATTTCCTTCGGGAAGATATCGTTAGTACTCAGGTACTTTTCGCCGATTATCTTTTTTTGCTTCCCTCTGTTTTAAAGACACATTGCAGCCCGGAGGATAAATTCGTAACGCTAGACGCCATTTCACCAGATAACATAACCGAAGAGAACCGTAGATCGGTAACTTGAGATATAAGGGACATTAAAACCCAAGATGAAAAAGGTGAAAAACCTTCATATTACCCTGACCGCTTGTAGACGCCTGCCACTATACAATGGTCACGCTCGAAAGGTTCTGCGTCACTCCTGTTAGCGAGCGTAACCCGCAAAGTAACTGGTAAATGGACTTTATTACCTAATGTCAGCTGCTCCTTGGGTTTTATCTTCTCGTCCCTCATTTTCTGAACCTCCCGGGCGAAGACAACATCTGGCTTGGCCGTGCTGTCGATACAATTTGCTTTGATACTGACGACGATTCCGCCCTCGGTCTTCAGAAACATGTGGGCATTGAGCCCGACAATACGAGCTTGATCCGGCTGCGCAACATCCGCGAAGATAACATCAACTATTCCAACAAGCATGCGGTAACGGAGAGGGTGCCTAGCATCTTCGACGATTGGGATAACATTGGTGCGATGAGTAGCCATACCAATCAGGTCACGGCCAGAACGGTGGGAGAATTCCACAGCGTAAACAGTGCCCGTTGGTCCCACGATATCGGCAACGTGACTGACGGAGGTGCCACTGGCGGCCCCGAGGTAGAGGACTTTCGAACCAGGACGCACGTAGATATCATCCAATCCACCCAGGATACCGGCTGCCAGCTTGCTGCGGAAAGGGTTCCATACACGGTATTCCGTTTTAATGTGGGTAGCAGTCTCTTCATCAGTTGTAGTGGAAGGGGATTCGACAACGATGCGCTTTTCGCCGTACACCGATTCTCCGGGGGTTAGGTTCTTGGTGACAAGCAGGTCTTCCTTACCGCCGCGGGCAACGAAGACGCCAGGGTGACGATGGGGCTCCTATAATGGACGGATCGTGAGTTACCGGAAACCTGGCTTGGTCCATATTCGGCATAAAAAAGGAATCCATAGACTCGAGACGTACAATAATGACCTTGGCACCGCCCTTGATACCAGGCTTCCCTCCACGGCCACCTCTTCCACCACCTCTGCCACCGCGACCTCCACGGCTTCCACGAGCCGCATTGGGTCCGCCTGTGAGCCAGAGGCCGGGAACTGATTAGCCTTCAGAGTTTTTCTATGTTGCGCTGAAGATTTGAAACTATCGTAGAAAGCGATCAGAAAGATCAGCGCAATCCAGATATACAGACCTCTACCACCGCCCCGACCACCCCTCGGCGCACCACGTCCGCCACGCGCCCCTCCTCGTCCGCTTGAACCACCACGTCCGCCTGGGCCACCTCTACCTCTAGTTCCAGCTCCAAACGACATCGTGTGTTATTTGATACGGACTGGATGTATCCGAAATAGTTATTGCGCTTCTGAAAGCTGCCCACTGATTATAGGTTCGCTTGCGCGTAGTTAAATAAGTAATAATAAGAATCAGATAATATGAAAAATGCAAGCAGCTTTTAGTTTTTCTTCTTGAAATTCTAGGGTAGTAAGTTCGTATGATACCTTTCCCACTAAGCTTGCTAATAAGGTCGACGAAGTGAATACAAGTCAGATATAAACGAATAGAGAAGATAGATTCCCGCCCAATCTCGTTACAAGGGAAGATATGGATAAAAACGGAGAAAGGAAAGAGGTAAAAAAGGTTCTGGAGTAAATTTCTCTTCGTGCTTTTGTTGTGGATAGAATTTCCTTCTTCTCGACGGAAGAAGCTTAGCTTTTGTCGAACGCTAAATGCTGATTTCGACTTAGCGGTCTGTACTAGTACTATGCAGTAGCCTGAAATGAAATCACATGATCACATCTCCGCTGTGAAGGTGATAGATATGTATTGTATGATACAGATCAGGAACGAACCCCTGACTGAACTAAATATACAGGTGAATG